>RJWH01003570.1:73781-146001 GCA_004363575.1 Solenodon paradoxus
ACACACACACACACACACACACACACACACACACACACAATTCTGCTCAAATGCCTTCAGAACAGAACTTCCCTCTGCTTTTAGGGAAAAGTTCAGATCTTTAAATGGCTTCAAAGCCTCTCACGATTCGGCCTCTGCCTTTCACACCCCAGCCCCGTGGGGATGCTTAGGTCCCTTGAGCCACCAGCCTCTCCTCCCATGATCCTGTGCTTGCTCTCCTCCTCCTTCCCCCACCTCCCTTTCCTCCCCTCCATCCCCCTCCCCTCCTCTCCTCACAGAACAGTGTCCCCATCATGCAGGTGTCACTTCAGCCCCATCTCCAGGAAAGGCCTTCAGGACAGTCCTACCTAAATTGTTTCCCAGCACAAACCGCACAGGCCGTGGTGCAGCTCTCAGCCCCGTGGCACTGGCTGAAATGCACAGTCACTGACGTCCTCTGATCACTGTCTTGGTTCAGCCAACACAGTCCGCAGCTCCCCGAGGGCAGACGGGTGCCTCTGCCGCACCGCCCTGTGCCAGGGGGTCTGGAAACCTGCTGCCCCGAGACAGCCGCAGGACTGGCCTCTTGTGCCCGCACAGACCGAAGAGAAGGGGTTTTGCGGGACTGAGAGAGCAGCCCTCTTGCTAAGGCCTGAAAGCAAACAGGGCAGGTGAAGAGACAGGGGGCAGAGAGCCTCAGGGCCCAGAGGCCTCGGCTGGCCCTGGTCAGGCTGCAACTGTACAAACGATGTCCAGTGAAGGAGCTTCAGACCCGGCTGGAGAGAAAAGTGCTGTCACGAGGTCTGCACCTGGGCTTGCAGTGGGGAGTGATTAAGCCTTAGGCCTTTTTAGAGGCCCAGTGAGAGGGGGAGCCGGCGAGAGGGGGAGCCAGAGATGCTGCTGGTGGAGCTGCTGGAGGAGCTGCTGGTGGAGCTGAGGTCATCGGGAGTCAGGAGCGGGTCAGCCCTGATTCTGCGCCCAGGTCCCCACAACCAGGCCCATAGGGAGCCAGAAACAGGGCCCCTGGGGTAAGGGAGGGTATCGTCGGTCCTGGTGGAGGAGGCAGCTTACAGAGGACTCTAACAGCACAGGCGGCGAGCAAGGGAGGGCAAGAGTGGGAAACAGAGCTCCGGGTTCCTGGGGTTCCCAGGCCACAGCAGAAGGAGGGAGAAAGGGGCACAGGCGCTGACCTGGAGGGTGTCTGCAGAGCTGCACGGACCAGGGAAGGCCATTCTGCAGAACTGGGACACAGGCGCTGTGTCCGCAGGCAGCTCTGACAAAGGGCAGAATCTAGAAAAGGAGACATGTGTCCCCTGTCTCTCAGCCTACAGGCCCACTTTCCTCGGGCCCTGTGTCCCCAGATCCCTGGCCCTGAAGCCAGTAGGGAAAAGCAGGACCCCAGATGGGAATGGTCTGTGGATGCTGTCTCAGACAAAAGCCTCTCTCTTTTCCAGGAACCCTTTCTAGACACCCGCATGCCCTCTGCATCTAGATGAGCCCCTCTGCTCCCCGTACAGGGTCTGAAACTGCTTGGAGTCACTCATGTTGCCTGAAGCACTGACATCTGCCCCTAAAACAGCGTGAGTGAGTGTGCAATTCTGGAAGAAAACGCCTTCAACCCTTCATAGATGCCACCTTGGCAATATCGAGTCTAGACGACGGGCCAAGTACGTCATGAGGGACGTTCTGGGGTCCAAGAGACTGCTCCACCCAGTGGGCGTCACAGGAGGCACGAGTGTGCACACACACACACATTCACACACACAAATGTGTGCATCAAGCTCCCGGCCCTCTCAGTGCCCACACACAGGGAGTAAGCTGTGGCCAGCAGGGTGGGCTCAGGTGCCAACCCGTGATTGTCATTCTCCCACCCCTGACACTACGGCCTGAATTTGAGTTCTAGCTCTCTCTCCCCTGTCTCTCTCCGCTGTCTCTCTGTCTCTCTGTCTCTCTCTCTGTCTCTCTGTCTCTATCTCTCTGTCTCTCTCTGTCTCTGTCTCTATCTCTCTGTCTCTCTCTCTGTCTCTCTGTCTCTATCTCTCTGTCTCTCTCTGTCTATCTCTCTGTCTATCTCTCTGTCTCTCTCTCTGTCTCTCTGTATCTCTCTCTGTCTCTCTCTCTGTCTCTCTGTCTCTCTCAGCAGTTGTATGACCTGTGTCTCATCTCTGTCTCTAATCTAAATACCGTCACATCAGACAATCCATGCAAAGCCCTTGCCACAATGCCGGCACACAGGACAGTACATGCTCCATTAATATGAATTCCTTTCACTTCATTGTTAACTGAGATTGGCCAAGTACTTTTCCTTCTTTCATCTTCAGATTCCTCGTCTGTAAAATAGAGGTCATCACGTCCTCTTTTACAGGACTATTGGGGACTTGAAAGGAATATAGGTAAGTGCCTTCCACATGCTTGACTTAGAGTCAGGACGCATTCAACAAATAGCTCAGTGATGGGCAGGAGTGGGGGAGTGGGGAGAGGAGGGGGAGGGAGGGGAGGGAGACTGGGAAGAGGAGACAGGTAGGGAGAGGGAAGAGGAGAAAAGGGAAGGAGAGGAGGGAGAGGAGGAGGAGGTGAAGAGGAGGAGCCGGGAAGAGGAGGGGGCAGGAGGAGGGAAGAGAGAGAACAGGGGAGGAGGAGATGTTAGTGACGTGTAAGCCAAGCCCGAAACGTCACAGGTGTCAGCCATAACCATGGATTCCCAGAAAGGGCAGATCTATAAGCATCCTTCAGCTCTGCTCTGCCTGGATAGAAATGGTCTCTGTCTCCAGACCGTTTTTGCCAAATCAATTTTAAGCCTCAATAACAAAGAGCAAGTGGTCTGATCTGAAACCACATGGACATAATCCCAATGCGGAGGTCCTCGGATATTTAACTACCACTCTTTCCCTTTCCCCAGCTCCAGTGAGGCAGCGGCCCAGAGCATTGGCTGGTCCTGCACTTGTTCGGTGCAGCTGTGGCTCTGGGCGGTCATCACGTAAACACCGACTCCTCACTCTCCATCACGCCCTTTTCTGGTCGCTGAGAAGGAGCTGGGCACAAGCCATGTGCTGAGTTTTTCATTAGAGTCTTTCTGTGCTCGTCCCTACTTTTCTCTTCCCCTTTATCATCAACTTTAGAAGTTACTCCTTTCATATTTTAAGGTGTTTTTTTTTAACAAAGATGTGAAAATTCTTGAGTATCCGAATGAAGGGGCTGAATTTGAATTTGAGCCTCTCTCATCATTGTTCGATATTTAGAGCCTGGCTTTTTTAATTTTCAAAATTCAAATGAAAACATCATCCTACCCCTCTAAGCTTCACCACCTCTTATAATCGAAGAACAAGTTTCAACCTGACACATGGATAATGCGGTGCAGAGCTGTGTTCATTACCATCCCTGCCACTGAATTAGGTAATCACGTTTAATAACGATGAAAACCTTCCCAGATGAAAGGAAAAAGCACCCACGAAAAATTTAAAAATTCAAAATAAACACTACAAAATCAATTTGGAAAACATAGGATAAGGTGGTGGCTATGCGTGATGTCTCTTTCCAAAAGATATCTCTTCCATATTCCAAAGAGCGTTGTCCATATCCGTTAAGCCCCTGAAGGGAGACCAAACATGGCGGAAGCTTCCAGAACCAGCCCAGCAGTCTTTCCCGCATACGGAAGCTGACATAGCACATTTCATTGCAAATACCTGTTTCTAAATCATTGATTTTTGTAGAAATGTCACATCATACTGAAAAGAAGTCTCTCTCAATAAACATACAGGAACCTTCCCTGAAAATGCCAACACTCTTAGCTGGAGAGAAAGTTCCAGAAAAGACCAGGAAATTCCGCTCACTGTCCCAGCTTCACACAACCTCCAGCAACTGCAATTACTCCCCAACACGCCCACCCTGCACTGCTGCAGGGGAGTTTTAAGCCCAGAACAAGCAGCGAATTGGCCCGACCAGCTGAAAATGTGTGGGAAGAACAGTGGGGATCAGCTCCTGACTCTTCAGCTTCAACACCCTGAGGAAAAGCGTTCCACTTACTGCTGGAGGAAATAAGGTCAAAGCCACAGGGGGGACAAGACTGTCCGCTGATATCTGCAGTTGTGTGTGTGTGTTTTACGAGGCTTCACCTTCAGGCCGAAACTTCAAAGACGAGAACCATCGCTGCACGGTGTCTCCACCAAAACCACTTCTGATTAACTTGATGTCGCTGAAAACAGACAGGAAGGGGGAGGAGGACAGCTGTCCAAGTGGAAGGATTGTCACAAGTCTACGTGGCTGGACCAGGACAAGGCCTTTCCCAGACAATGTGCACTCCAGAGGGGACATTCAGGAGCCTAGACCTCAGATGACACATGACACATGATTCACACAAACAGTAAACAGATGCTTTTTTTAAACAATTAGTCAAATTTAACTCCGGACTAGTTATTACATGGGACCAAGGAATTACTATTAATTTTGTCAGCTGTAAGTATTTTGATCATAAAAGACAATGTGCATGCTTTTAAGAGACGCATACTCAAGAATGTGAGGGTGAAATGAGATGGAATGTAACTCCTTCGGCAAAAAGGAAAGAAATGAATAGCAGAAACAAATGGTTACTAGATACTTGTTGAATCTGAGTGAAGGGCATATGAGGATTCACTAATCCTCTGAACTACAATACTTTTGTGTGGAGAATCTTTACAATGAAATGTTTGATGGCATTCCTCTCTCAAAAAAGCTGAGAGCCCCTGGACAGGGGACAGAAGGGTGACATGGACATGCAGCAGGTGGAGGGAGGAAGAGGCAGCTCCGTCATCTCGTGCTGGGAGAGACAAGGGCCCCGGGCACGGGGTAAAGGCAGGCAGTGATCCGCGGTCCACCGTGGCCCTCTCAGGAAGCTTACTGACTGATTATGGCCTTTCCCTGTCTAAAGGCTGAGCCCAGTGTTCTTATATCCTAATGTCACTTGTCAGGGAAGAGATGGGGGAGTCCACAATGAAGGTTTACTGTAGCTCAGGACTCAAAGCACAGAGAATATGGGCAGCAGGGCAGAGACAGAGCTGAATAAAGGTTTCAGCGTCCTAGAGGCGCCATATGAGAGAACGGACGGGGTCGCCCATATTAGAAGAAAGAGTGGGTGCAGAGGAGCACTACCAACGTGAAGGGTCAGCAATGGCTTCCCAGAGGAGTTGACTTCCGCGCCTCCAACCACACCGTGCAGCTGCCTACAGTACCTGGCCTACTGCAGGTGATCCGCAGCACTTACTGGGTGTATTGAGCGCTCTTGCCACTCCATCCTCAAAGAGCATCTGTGGCTCGACTCTGGATATAGAATGAAAGCCACATCCTTCAGCCCACCCTGCAGGGCCATGGTGACCAGACTCCATCCTCCTCTCCGGCCTGGCCCCCACACCCATCGCAGTCAGCCTGGCTCCAGCTTCCCCAGCCAGGGCCATTCACCATGTGCAGGCTGCCCCTGTGCCCAGACCAGCGCTTCCACCGGCAGGAAGGAGACAGGTGGTGAAAGGTGGAGAAAGATGCTGGAGAAGGGGCAGAGGTGCTGGCACAGCAGCAGGGCCATGGCATCTGCTACAGTCCTTGCTCCAAAAGCGGGCAGATTTGTCCAGTTTTTAAATGGACACCTTCCATACTCAGTTCTTCAGAGACCTGCTGCCCTCCTCAGAGAACGGTTCTCTGCAGCATCTCTTAATCAGGAGTTTCCAAGTAGTCACAGGTAGAGTTTATTTCTGTCCTCCAGGCCCCCAAATCTGTCTGGGTTTGCATTTCTCCAGAAGCAAGTGCTAACCCATGGATTTGCGTACAGCGGGTGATTTGGGAGGCGATCTGAACTTGTTGGTCAAGTGCTACCTGACACACAGCAGGTAAGAGCCACTAAGTACATGTTGTGAAACACCTGACAATTGTGGGCAAACACCTTACGACAGACTTCACTCCACTAGGGGACTCCGAGTCAGTCCATGAGCCCCGGCTGAGAGACCCCTCCCCAGAGGCAGAGCAAGGGATGCCTTTCCACCAACCCATCATCCTGCATCTAGAACTTTGGGGAAAATGGGGTGCATTCTCTCCCTGACACACCTGCCCCACCAGCCCCCACAAAAGGCCCAACAGGTCTGGCAGCCAGAGCAGACCCTGAGACTAGTTGTAAATGTAGGACTAGAAATTAGTAACCTTGTAGGGCTGCATGCGATTTGCTGATGCTCACCCCCAGGTGGTACATGAGTGTGTGTACACATACATATGAAGCTGTGAAGTCATGTCTATGAAAACTCCCAAGATTGAAAAAAGCGCTGCACTGAGGCAGTCTTCATGTTGGACGACGTCGGCCTTTGCATGCTGCCTTTCGCCGGAGGAATCCACCAAGCGCCTACAGGCCAAGTCTGGACGTGTCTGTAACTGAAGTTGTCCTGGAGCGGCCACCGCCCCTGCGCAGGAGCCAGAGTGGTTGCTATGGGAACCATCGGCCCTTAGAGCCAGAGTATTTCCTAGCTGGCCCTTCAGGGAGACCACCTTGCTACCCAGCTGACCTTTTCTCTTGGACAGGCCATGCCCAACTGAGTTCAAAAACAATCCTCTAACAGGACCTGCTCCCAGAGGGAAAAAGGGCTTCCTGGTTTGGGTGTCCACTGCGCCTCCAGCACCCGCACTGCCCGCAGCTGCTCGGCCTGCACACAGCCCGCTGCCCCAGCACCCGCACTGCCCGCAGCTGCTCCACCTGCACACAGCCCGCCGCCACCGCCGGAGGTGCGCCCTTAGCGCGGCAGGGAGCGTGGGGGGCTGAGCACAGGGTGTGCCGGCCTGATGCCCGAGTCCAAGCCGTGGATAAATGTGTGTCAATAAAGTTCGTTCAGTGGAGAAACTGATCTCAGGCGTCTTTGGTACCGCCCAGCTGGGTGTCAGAGGTGCAGATGACTCGCTCCAGACCACATGCATCACACCCAGGTAGGCCCCCTGCTCCGACAAGGCCAGGATTTGTGCTGCAGAGGCCCACTCAGGCCTCCTTACTGTCTCCACAAAGCAGGTACTACTTTTAACACCTGTCATTTGGGGAAGAGCAGCTCCAGGGAATGACTTCTGTTTCCACATCCTCTGAGGGACCCAGAACTCTGTCTCCAGTGACCCCTTCTCCATCTGCATCTCCCAACAACCATGTCTGGAGCACCATCACTCAGGCCCTCCTCCGCCTGTCACCCACTGTCCCACCATCATCTCAGAAGCCTCTCACATGCAGAGTTCCATGACCTGCTATCTTTCAAAACCACCTTACCTAGCTGTCGTAAATCTTTCACCTTCTGAAGAGGTAAATCGAGTCTTTGGACATCATGAGCAAAAAGAAACAAAAAGCAACGAATGTTCGTTATTTCTGCCTATTATACCATCAGTGTTCAGATGGCACCTTTCAGAGCTGCTGAAGCAGTAAACAATAACAGAACATCTTTACTGCCTGATAAGGAGAAGAAACTACCTTCATCAAAATAAATCTCAGCGGATTTCAACACCCTTGGAAAGAGCGAGAGAGAATAAAAAAGAAAAAGGAAACTCAGTGGAATGACATTTTATTTATATCTTTTATTTATGTCCTGCTTGTTAAAAATAGGCCTCTCATACCCTAAATACAGGTGAAATCTGCATTCAAGCAGTTAAGGAAATTTGTTACCTGACTAGCAATGTTTTTTGCATAATTCAGAAAGAGTTTAAGGCAAACTATGGTGTAAAACCTTGGCTGCAAAATCCTCAGATACAGCATCTCTGAGGTCCATTTAAAGTACCAGATGATGAGGATTCTCTTTTAGAAATCTGTGTCCTAATAAGTTGTTAGAAATATTTTTTTCCCTTTTCAGGATATATCAGTTTTCATTTTCAGGACTTATAAATATAGCTGCGTCTCCCCCCACCCCCTATGTCAAAATCCTATCTTCAAAAAACCTTACAGCCATCGATGTCAGACACACTCACAGTGATGCTTTGCTCCCACAAACATCTGAAAGTCACATGTACACCTGCCTCATGTCTTTAAAATTATCCTGTATGGAAAACACAATGAGAAGAATGCTGGAAAAATAATCTAACTCAATGACAGGTAAAGAAATAAAGTCCATAATGGGTAAATGTTATCATCTCATTTTTCAAAAAACAAACCGGTAACAAAGCCCTGAAACTGTAATGACTTCCCAAATTCACCGGGAGCACAGAATGCGAGTGAAATCCAGCCCTTCTGCCCTTCTGTGTAAGTCCCTTCTAGAGCACGAGGCTGACATCTGTGTCCAACAAGACTGACTTCTCTTAATTATACTCTTAATGCATTTCATAAATTTTAATTAAAACGCAAACAGTGACGTGTTAAACAGCTTCAGGTCATGACCAAGCTACCCAATGAAACAAGTGACCGGCATGTACAGGGTAGGTAAGGACTTTGCTTTTCAACCGTTTTTTGGGTTTTTTCCCAAAAAAACATGCTACATATCTTGGTCTGGTGGGTGTTTAAGGGACTAGTCCAACTAGGTCTGACCACATCGAGTTGGAGAGGGTCCTCTCCAATATGACTTCTTAGATGATATTTTCCCCACCCCTCACTAAAGGCAGTGTCTACATCACCAAAGGAGCCAGCGGTGACACTAAGAACCCTGCAACCCAAAGTTTACAGAAAAAATTAGAACCCTAAAAATGCACTTAAAAGCTTTCCATCATGAGCGTCTATGTGAATGATGCATACGCTAATATTTCAAGATAAATGACTGGAGACATTTATCTATCCTAGGAGAAAATTACAATATCCTCACGGGACTTTTTCACTCTCTCTCTATCTCTGTCTTTGGAAAGAGATTTTTATCAGTGGGATTGAAAACAAGCAAAGCTATCCATGCATTAATAAGGCAAGGTGGAAACCACGGTTATTCACTTAGCTGCAAAGAGTAGCCCCTGAGAAAATGATCCATTCAAATAATAATCTCTTAAGATGATATTTGACGATTATATACCCAATGTGGTTTGTGTTGAATTTAATTTCCATCTAAGTTTAAAATACAAGAGACATCTAAAGCCATTATTTCATTTGGAGCTGAATGAAGTAAGTCATTTGGAAGTATAGTTTAATTTTTTTTAAGTCATAGCATAAGGAAAATTTAGCCAGTCTGCTTCTACTTTGGAAAACACAAGAGCAGCCTGGGATGTTTCGATGTAAATTCTATACTATCATAAGAAGGAGCAAAATTAAGTAGTTGGATGTATTTGCTGCATTAAGGCAAAATGAAAACCACTGTGATTAGAGCAGTTTGAGAAAAATGGATGGGAAACACTTTCCATTTAAATTATAGCAACAGTGACAATTAAAAGAGCACTTTGCTTCTTGCTGGCGAGCGGCAGCAAGACAGTTTGCAGATGCGGCCTGGTGGAGGGATTTCTGTTTGCAGCCTCAAGATAGGCCTATGATAAGCTCACTCGGCCCACGCCCTGGACGCCTGTCCCCCGCCGGCTCCGCAGTGTCCTAGGAGATGCCACGGAAACAAGAGGCCCAGGAACCCGAGTCAGGCTCGGATGGCCACGAACGTGAGAGTCCCTTCACCAAGGGGCGCCTCCACGGCCCTCCGCTCCATAGCAACTGCCCACGTTGGCTTCTTCGGGGTGAGCAAGTCTATCCGCCAACTGAGAAAGGCAAGTGTCTCTATTATTATCAGTATCATTATTATCATTACATTTTTCATTAAAGATAATACCTAGTTGGCATTTTTGCTGTTGTGTTGCTTTTTCATCAGCACAATTCACCCCACACACACACCTGCACACTGAAAACCACGGCCCCTCGGCAGCCCCGTGAAGGGTCGGCTGTGTTCACAAGTGTCTGTGAAATTTCCATACAAGATCATACCAGGCACGCTCTCACACTCCCACACGTCCTTGGTCCTCTTGTTGACCTCGGCGACTGACAGTGTCAGCCTCCAGGACATGAGAGGGAGTTTGCAGACTGAAAGCACACGCTGAGCAGGAGTAACTCTGCTTGCTCGCTCCTGCGGCCGCACCTGCACCCGCTCTGCAGGAGGGAGACGGGGGACAGCGGCTGGGGCCTCCAGTGCCTGCACCCGCTCTGCAGGAGGGAGACGGGGACAGCGGCTGGGCCCTCCAGTGCCTGCACCCGCTCTGCAGGAGGGAGATGGGGACAGCGGCTGGGCCCTCCAGTGCCTGCACCCGCTCTGCAGGAGGGAGACGGGGGACAGCGGCTGGGCCCCGCATGTGCGCCGGGCCAGCAGGGCTTCCTGAGACTGTCTGGTCATATATAAATGGCCTGAGCTGCCATTTAAAACATAGACCATCTCTCCTTTGGAGACTCTGACTTTGTGATACCGTGAATGAGGCCATTTGATCCACGCTTTTAGCAAGAGTTTTAGGTCAGTCCTATAACCCGGTGCTTTAGTAGACCGTATTGTACGCCATAAGGCAGATGGGGAATTCACCAGTCTTGAAAAAAAAAAGAGGGGCCGGGGCTAAGGACAGAAATAACTCACATCGTGATGAAACAGACAAGAGCTGGGACATATCCTACCTCCTGTCCATCTCTGCGTAGGCTGGGAATGAGGGACGACCATCACCCCACTTTTTTTAGATTTCTTACCAGGTCTCTGTCATTCACATTAGACCTATCTCTCTCCTGTAGTTACCAGCAAAATAACAGTGTTATGTGGTCAACACTGGGTGGTGTGAAGACTTAAGATAGGTGACACTGTGTCCTATTTTGTAGTGGACCTGAAATGAGGTGACAGGGCCACTGGGGTTCCGAAGACAACAGAGAACGGAATACAGACTACGGGTCCCAGTCTGATGCTGGGAATTTGTGCGCACAGAGTTCAGGAAAGTCGGGGGGCAGTGAGGAAGAAACCCTGACCTGCACATTTCCTGAAGGCCAGGGATGACCCAGCCACGCTCACTGCCCTGGGGTCCCCCCGGACAAGGCAAGAGGCACTCCCTGCTCACACTGCAAGCCGGCTGTGGCCAGTGGTGTTTCTGACCGACTTGACCGCCTGGAGATGCCAGCAGGTGTCTCCCACAGCCACATCACGCTGGCGGGACGTTCCAGCTACGCTGACAGATGAAGAAGCCACTCTCCCTTGTGTTTGTGCTGGTGAATCCACATGGCTCCTTTTCAAACCTGAGGCTCTAGCATAGACTTCATTTGATGTTAAAAAGGAATCTCTGTTCATTTTAACAGCTCAGGGAAATACTTCAAATGTATCTGCAGTGAATAATCACACTCTGACACAGTCAAACCGATTGTGAAGTTCCCAGAAGAGTGAGCAATTAACACTGAGCACCGTGCAGATCTTGGATGCAGGCTGAAGATAGCATGTCACTCCCATCCAGGGAAAAATTAGTTTGTATGCGGATGTAGGAGAGAAAAGCCTGGGCCCAGCCATGGCTGAGTCGCTTAATGAGGTCCTACTGAACCCCGTACGACTGCTCCCCAGAACAGGGCAGTCATGTACTGGAGACCCAGGGAGCACCCTCCTTTTTCCAGGACATGGAGTGGGGTTCGGGGCACCCTCTGACCTGTGGTCTGCCACAAGCCAGGCCAGGCCACCGGCTGTGATGGGGCTTAGCTTCAGAGAAACTGTGTTATGCTTTCATTACAGTCCTGCTGGGGGGTCCATGTAACATTCACCTGTCCTGCAGTTTTTAAATGTTCAAAGAGGCCACCTTTTCAATAGTTTGCTGTTTATCTAGAAACTCTGTCTCTTCCAAGGTCTCTGGCATCCATTACTTCCGCCCAGGACGAACAGAACAACAAAGCAGCCACAGGAAAGCAGACTGGTTTGTATTAAAGAACTACTGCTTCAGATGCTCATGTGGAAATTAACCGTCACTGGTTTCTGACCTTAGTTCACCTAACAGTGACTTAATAAATCACTGAAGAAAAAGCTCAGTTCTCAAGAGGTTAACTTCCTGCATGAAGTAGCATATGCCATTAAATAATCTGGCTAGAGACATGTGGTTAACTGCAATGCATAATCAAAGAATTCTCTTCTCTCTATTGCAGCACAAAATGATTTGTTCATCCAACACTGAAAAATAAAATGTATTAGGCTAATAAGGCAGAGATAGATCATAAAGCATTTACAGTCACACCATTCGTGTAGATTATCATTATTTAAAGTAATATTTTTCTGCAAATGAAACAGATTTACTTATAGAATACCAAATATGTTAAAACTGAGAAAACAGCTATAATATTGATATCATACTTAATCGTATTGCTTTTTCTGTTTTCCATCATTAGGAAAAATTACCATTATTTTTAAGATGACTAGTTATTTTACCTTAAATAAAATATAATGAATACATTACACAGCACATTTTGATTCGCATAATATCATTGGAAAGAATATTGCATGTATTTGCCTGCTACTTAAGTCATATATTTTAAGCAATAGTCTTTACAATTGCAAAGTAATGCTTGTTCATTTGGGAAAATCTAGGAAAAACAAAAAAGAAGACTCTCCCATAATCATTATCCAGAGGTAATGAGGACTAATATTTTGGGATCCAAGTAACCCATGAATTTGGATAGGAAGAAAATGTATATATCCTTATTGAAATTTTGCATTTTCTTTTAATGTGGACAATAACCACAGCAGTACTAGCAGGTAAGGAATCTTAAAAATGGACACTGAAATACAGACACAAAAATTAAAGACTGCCATTGCAATTTCTAAAACTGAAAAATACAGTATCTGAGATGAGAGTTCAACAGGGCAGCTTTGACAGCAGCTGGGACGTAAAGAAGAAAAGATGAGTGAACGTGAAGATGGACAGACAGCGCAGCGAACCACAGGAGCACTACAGTGCCGGCGATGCTGTCCTCCGTGTGGATGATGGTTCAGCTACTGCGGTGTCTTAGCCCATCATCTAAACACACCAGCTTTTGAAATTATATGATTAGGCCTAAATGGTGTGAGATAACAGCATCGCCTATCAACTCAGCAGGCTCACTCTTAGTCACACACACACCTGACAGTGGATCAGCCACCGCAGTGTGGAGCAGCGTGTCCTCACTGGGATTAAACTAGAAGAGCTCTGGCAGCAGACTTTCCATGTCGGCCAGCAGAGAGGAAGGAAATCAGACTTACTCTACCACTGTCAACCGTCGTTAAACTTCACCCCAAAAAAGCCAACCACTTTCAGCCATTGGCAACGCAAATCACAAGGCTGTGATCCACAAGAGATGTAAAATCCATGATCCAAGCTTCACATCCACAGATGTGTTCTCCCTGGAAGCACTTTCCAAAGCGAAGCGCATGGAAGCAAAGCCAAAGCAGAGACTGGTGGTCTTAAAGGGAAATGGAAACAAATAGCAGGGCCTGGGGCTACAGAGGCAGCAGGAATTTTCAGGTCAGGAGAAGCTGAACAGAGAAGGAAGGGTGCCCAGAAATCTCATGACTCATGAGGTCAGCATGAGTCTTTGCATAAAACTATGCTGTTCAGAGAGAAGGAACGATTCCAGGTTTCATGGTGCTAGGAGATGGAGCACTGACCAAGGAAAGTGGAAATCCCACAATGAACACCCTGGGCATTCACTTAAGACTTAAGATAGTTCACATTTTAAGCAGCTGTACTCTGGATCCAACTGCGCAGCAGAACACAAGTAATATTCCATAAAAGTAATGAACATAATCCAAGCTCTCAGCTATTTACATCTCTGATGTCCAACCAACATTCAAAAAGTACTAGACACAGGAAAAAGCAAGAAAAGGTGGCTCAAAATCCAGAGTGAAAAAATGATAATAAACAGCTTGTGATGAGAGAACTATTAGAATTAACAGGCAAAAGTTTTAACAGCTTTTGTAAATATATTCAGAAATTTAAAAGAAAATATTGCAAATGACAACACAGAATCTAAAATGAGAAACTAAAACTATTTGAAACCACCAAACAGGATTTGTAGAATTTAAAAATAAAATACTTGAAGGAAAATATTCATTGCATGGACTTTAAAGCAGATTGAATATTACAAAAAAAGTTTGCAAAATATTTGTAAAAAAAAAAAAGATACAGACTAAAAAAGGTAAATCATAAAAAAAAAACTAAATAAATAAAATTAATAGAGTTTGTATGTCCTATTGGACCATATCAAGTAGTCTAATACATATGTGGTAGGAAACTAAGACAGTAATGGGAGAAAAATTGTGACAAAAAATTTAATAATGGTGACATTTATCTTAATTTGTCTAGATATCGTCCTAATTCCAAATGTACAGAATAAAAATAATAGCAAAATGCAAGCATATGCATAGAAAATCCACACTATATTCAAATTACTGAAAACCAAAGAGAAAATCCCAAATGCAAACAAAGAAAAAAGACAGATTCCATACCAAAAAAAAAAATCACAAGTGCAGCCTTCTCATCAGACATGCAAGCCAAAATATCTGCAAAGTGGTGAAGGAAAAAAATACTTTTAAACTAGAATTCTGCAACCAACATAAATAGTTTTCAAAATGAAAGCAAAATAAAGACAATTTCAAATAAACACAACCTGAAAGAAATGATCAATAGGAGACCTTTGCAAAAGGATTAAAAGAATTTCTTCAGGTGACAGGAAAAGTATATAAAACAGAAACACTCAGATTTACCTGAAGGAATGATGTAAAGTCAAAACAGATAGTATAAAAGACTGCCAGAAATTATACATATGGGGACAAATATAAAAGATGATTTTTCTTCTTACTTAATTCCTTTAAAGAAAAATGGACTGTTTAAAGAAAAGATAGCAGCAACGTGTCTGGGGCTTTACTGCCTACAGAGAAGTAAAATGTACATCACTAGTACAAGGGACAGCATAAAAGTATGTATTCGTAACTTTGACAGGACACGTCATCAGACATAAAGTGGATGCATGTGAATTCAAGCTAGACTGTGATAAATTAAGGGTACTTATTGCAATCCCAACAGCAAATACTACTTCATAAGACAGAGCTACTATTCTAGGTGCAATAATGACACTGTCCCAAAAAGATGTTCAGGTCCTCATCCCTAGAACAGGTGAATGTTATCTCATATGGAAACGAGGACTTTGGTTATGTGATTGAATTAAAAATCTTCAGATAAGGAGACTGCCCTACACCAGGTGGATCCCACATCATTACAAAGGTCTTAAAAGTGAAAGAGGGTCATTACAGAAGATGTCACCATGGGAGCAGGGGTCACAGTGATCTGGTTTCTGACTTTGAAGATGGAACAAGGAAATATGCTGAAGATGATGGGCTGCTGACTTCTAGAACTAAAATATAATAATACATTTGCATTGCTTTAAGCCACTAGGTGATTGTAACTTGTTATAGCAATAGTAGGAAACGAATATGGTCAAAAACTAAAAGCTAATGGAAAAAGTGGATATAAGAAAGTTGGACTAATTTTTAGAAAGCAATAAAGAAACAAGAAATGGGAAAACAAATATCAATGATTGACAAAGTACTGAAATAGCAAGTATGTTCTCTGATCATGATACAATTAATTTAAAATTGACTATTTCAGAAATTACACCAAATATTTGAAAGTAATATGTCATACTTCTAGGCAACCCATAAGTCAAAGAAGAAGTCAAAAGGGGCATTATAAAATATTTCAAATTGAAAAATAATGTAAATTAATATATCAAAAATGCAGGGTGCAACTAAAGGCAGTGCTTAGAGGGAAAGTTATAGCTTCAAATACTTCTATAAGTTTAAAAACTCCCTAAGTTTTAAAATTACTTATATATATTTTCAACTTAAAAAACTAAAAAAAAAAATCTAACCCAAATTACATGGGAGAAAATCATAGAGCAGAGCAGAAATAAATAAAATAAGAAGCAGATAAACAGCAGAAACTTTAATGAAGTCAAGAGGTCTTTTTCTCTAAAATTGATTTACTCCTTGAAAGACTGTATGATAAAAAAGGAGATCAGAAAAAACCTACACATATAAACGTCTAAGCAGACAGATTCTAATAAAATGGACATAAATTTATGCTGCAACTCTTACATTCCACTTTCAGATATTGTTCCAAGTGAAATTAACATATATTTCCACAGAAACACTTACACAGGACAGATAATAGCAACTCCATTCATAATAGCAAAAAAAAAAAAAAACGCTAGAAATACCAGAACATCTTCACTCAATAGAAGCTAAAAAGCTTGTTTATCAAGACATACTAGTTGGCTATAAAAAAAGGAATGAATAATTGATATAAATAATGAACAAAGTAAAAGAAGAGAGATACAAAAAAGTGCATATTGCATGACTTCATTTGTGTGAAGTTCAAAAAAAGAAAATAGAATCTGAAGTAATAGAAATCAGAAAATGTTTGGGGAAGGGGTAACATGACTTTGCACTAGTGAACATTTATTAAACTGTACTATAAATGTGTTTTTTATAGCATGCAAAGAATACTACAGCTTTAAAAATCTAAATAACATGAAAATCAGACATTTAGAAAGAAAAAAGATTTGAAGAATTGTGTTCCTTGGGAGAGCCTATTGTCATCTTGTAAAGCAAGTTATGGAAGCAATTTGTTCCACTTACAATAGTAGATCTTTTGCAAATTTAGATGTTCACCACTTATAGTGATCACAAAGAAATCCAAATTGATTGAATGCTCAACATGAACGAGTGTTGCCTTGGTAAAGACTATCCCACAGTTTTATGCTCTTATTCAAACAAAACCACACAGCCGCCATGCTGATTCATGCCTAAAAATCAAAATTTGACTTTAGTATGCCTGTAAGTATGTTATTATTTTGTATGATAATTAAAGTACATATATAACCATATCATGTTTGTCTTTTAGTATCTTGATAAGTGTATTTAGATATAGTTATTTTCTTTTGTTATCCTACTTCAATGAATTTAAAAAAATGAATTTTGAAAGTTTAAAGACTTCATAAGACTAGAGTAAAATTGATTAAGAGCTCATGAAAATAATTTTAAGCTTCATTTGGAGTACTGTATATATACAAAGACTGAATCATTTTATACTATTTTACAATTTACTTTTCTGATCTCTGCTTAGTAATATAAAATAATTCCATGTCATTAAATAGTCTTCTATAAGACTATTATTTTTATATAACTGCATTATTTTCCACTCACCAGGTCTTCCATAATTTTACCTGCTCTTCACATTTGAATAACCTGGTTATATCCCATCATATAACTATTTTAAAGAACATAGATTTCAATTAATTCTAGCATTGCATCTTTCTATCTTTGCTTTGTTGATTTTAACCTTTTTATGACTGGTGAAAAAGTTGATACCAAACAAACAGAGGAAGTACAGATTCCATGTAGCTAAGGAGAGAGGATTTCTGGCTCATATGGCATGTCAGTTAAAAAAACTGCATGGCTCCAATTGTGTTCCACTGAATAATGTAATTTACTCAATATTCAACAAATATGTAGTGCCTATTATGTGCCAGGCACAGAAGAGTAGGAGCGATGGTGATTTTAATACAGTGGACAGAAAATCTTCACTGAAGAAGATAAAGGAGAAAAACGTACAGCGATATCTGAGAAAGATTATTCCAGGCCTGGAGAGTAGCAATCTGAAGGCCCGAGGTAGGACTGGTATGCTCAGTGTACAGCATGGCGGGAGTAAAGTGAGCAGGGAGGCATGGTAAGGGATTACATCAGAGCAGTAATGGCAGCCCGACAGGCTGGGGCTCAGTGGGTCACCACACACTGAGTACAATCAGAAGGACTCAGAGCAGAGAAGGGTCTTCGTCTTCTTACATATCAACAGAATCCCTCTGGAGCTATGAAGAGAAAAAAGAGGAGTGAAGAAAAAGCAAGGATACTAATTAAGGAGCTCATGAGTCAAAGGGATCTATAAATGCAAACGCAATCCTTATTAAAATTTCAATGGTCTATTTACAAAGTAGAAAGAAGAACTATCTTAAATTCACATAGAATCACAATAGACTCAGAATAGCTAAAGCAATCTGGACCAAGACAACAAAACTAAAGACATCACACCCGCTGGTGTTAAACTCTGCTAAAAAGCTATCGTCATCAAAACAGTATGATACTGACATTTAAAAAAAAGAGACATGTAGATCGATGACAAAAAGAGATCCCAGAAATAAACCCATGCTTTAATCGACTAGTTCTCAACAAAGTCACCAAGTACATGCAGCGGGACAAGGGCCGTCTCTTCAGTAAATGGTGTCAATGTGAGCATCCACTTGCAAAAGAATAAGATCGACCCCTTACTTATCCCAGATGCAGAAATTAACACAAGGCTCATCAAAGACTTACATGTAAGACCTGAAACCATAAAACTCTCAGAAGACAACACAGTGGAAAATCTCCTAAGCATTGGTCTTGGCAATTGTTTTTCAGATATGACATCAAAAGTCCAAACAACAAAAGCTAAAATAGCTGTGTGGGTCTAAAAATAAAAAAAGTCTGGATAACAAAGAAAATATGTGTAAAACATATGCAAACAAGGTTTTAACATCCAAAATATATTAAGAAACTCATAAATCAACAGCAATAATAATATTAATAATAATAACCTAATTTTAAACTAGATCAAAGATCAGATGCAAAGGCTTGGGGCAGGAGAATTGTAGAAACAGTGTGGTGGGCAGAGTATCTGGAAGATGCTGAGTAACTGGAGGAAGAGTGAGAGATGCCCTAGGCAGGAAAATAGTATGATCTGACAATTCTGAGGATCCCTTTGTTTACCAGGGTTAAGATAGGGTGAAGGCAAGCAAACACAGGCAAAGTGGATCAGGGAACTATTATGACACGTGTTAAGTAACTTCATGGCAGCGATCATTTCACTATGTAACAAAATCAAGTATCACATTGTATGCGCTGAGTATGTTATAATTTTATGTGTCAATTATGCCTCAATAAAGCTGGGAGGTAAAAGAAGTTTGCTTCCCTTCCAGACTATATTTTGGGGAGGACAGTGCAAGGATCATATGTAGATCGTCTTAATGTCCTCCAGTGGGTTTGAATCAAAATATGTTGACTATCCTAGAATGATCTAGAGACATTATCAGTCTTAGAGGCAAGCCTGAGACAGAAAAAGTGCCTCCAACCAAGTTACTCCATCTTTCTGAGATGCAGTTGGTGCATTCATAATGTTATGATGATGCACTGAATTCATAAAGCTCCTGTAGATTTAATGAAATAGTGTCAACACAGGGCTTGGTGATAATATCTGCGAATGGCAGGCTCTAATAAATCTCTCTAGATCAGTTTCCTCGTTTCTAAAAGAGAAAGTTTTGAGAAGGTGGTCTCTCAGATCCCCTTAGTTTTGAAGTCCTTCCATCTGTGAGCATCTAGCCAGTCTGTGGCTAACACATTGACTTTTATGTTAAAGACTGAAGATAAAAGGAAATAAAACAACTTTCAAAATCTCAAGGAAATTGTGGTCCAATGGAAAAGGAGAGTGAATGCTGTGATAGAGGTAGATGAAAAGTGGCAGGTGTGTAGAGACAATGAGAGATGTGCTAATCCGATCTGGGTTTATAGTCCATTTTTGATGGACTGTAAATGACACAGCAGGTGGAAGGCAAGACCAGGGACTGATCTCTCTGACTTGACTCTCACAGGCCCTGATCCGATAGAACCCAGTGACTCCCAGCATCCCCTTGACATTCAGTACAATCTGTAATATTGCACCTGCAGGGGTGATCCTTGTTTGTAGAAGCCAATTACTGATAAAAAAAAAAATTTGCACCATTTTCTGGGGATAAATGTGTTACAGACTATCTGTCAAAATGTATTTACATAAAAGGAGTAGAGAAAAGGTCACTGTAGGAAAGATGAATGTTGATTTTCCTGGGTTTGCTTTGGTTTAAAATCAGAAGCTCAACTCTTCATTAACACAGCTGATTAGGCTGATTATACCATTATAACTAGTAATCGGTGAAATGGCTTGATGAGGCTAATTCATCGTCAGTCCAAAGACGTGTATTTCTTGGAGATCTTCTTCCTTCCACATGGCACAAAGGAAAAAGGAGAGTCTGTGTTTATAAACCCAAAACTCTTCATCAGAAATCCTTAGTCTCAGGTGGTTTTGAAATTTAGAAAATTTTAGATTTAAGAAAGGTAATTCAGTACGTATACCTTCGACCAGGTAACACTCCTAGTGGGGTCTGGGAAGACATCCTGTGAATTCCGAAAGATAAGGAAGTCTAAAAAGAGACTTATGTCCATTCAGACCAAGTTTTACTGCAAATGCATTTAGGTCAGCCCAGAATTTGATATCTGAAATGAAACACTTTTAATTTTCTGAGCTTTTTGGATTTCAGATTTGTGGATAAGGGAATATAGACTGCATTAATTTAGGCAAGGAACTAGTCCATATCTGAAGCCTCAGTTGATGGATCTAGGTCATGCACAATGATTAAGAGTTAGAATGTGACCAGAACTCTCATTTCACTGAATGCTGTGGGCATGGTGGAGAAGGAAGGGAGGAAGGAAGGGAGGAAGGAAGGAAGGAAGGAAGGAAAGAAGGAAGGAAGGAAGGAGGGAGGGAGGGAGTCTGCAGTGCTCCTGCTTCCCGCCCATGGCAGGCAAAACTCATCACCTCTCTCTTTCCTGAATCTGCAGACTGGAGCAGTAACTGGCAAACTATGGCCAGTGGGCCTGATCTAAGAAGGAAGCATATTTATAAATAAAGTTTTTATTGGGTACCGACGTGTTCTTTGGTTTCATTTTTATCTATATATTACAACTGCAAGGTTGAATTGTTGCAACACAGATACTTGTGACCTAAAACAGACTAAAGTACTTACTCTATGCTCCACACAAAAGGTTTGCTGGTGCCCTGGGGGAGCAGCAGCTGGGTCTGGTGGCCCCAGTCAAGTACAGCCCGCGTACATCTCAAGAACCCCAGTTCACATCCCAGAGCCAGGGGAAAAAAACAAGAACAACCAAATAAAAAAATAATAAAAGAATAATTCTTTCTTCTCTCCCTAGCTGCCTGCCTGCTCGCCTTCATTCCTGCCTTGTGCCTTTTCTTTAAGAAATAAAATAAGCAGTTTTCTGACTCCTGCTGTAGAGATGGACCCACAATCCTTATGTCAGACATGGGGGTATCAATGGACCAGCGCTGAGAGTCAAAATGAAATGATCACCATCCCTGCTGTGGTTGTCAAAGTTGTTCATGGTCGTCTCCATTAGAACATACTGTGCAATTTCCTGCTTTAAAGGACTGCAATGATCCCTGTGCTTTCAGACTCGTTGGTATTAGGATTCATTGATAACAGTGATTATGCTGTGCGCTTCTCTGGCGTAACATACACAAATATCTTAAGTCTCCAAAGCCATGATTATATTAAAAAAATGAGTAATGTGAGACAAGAAAGGTTGGAAATTTTTATCAACTAGCACAAGATCTGTTTCGTTTTGTATCTGAAAATCAGAAAAATAATGATTGATTTTTCTCCCACAGCTTATCCTCATCAGTAATGTATTATCCCGAAATGGGTGTGCCAGCTGAGGAGCAGAGGAAATATTCCCTGTATTAGATTCACCTCAAAGTGAGGCATGAATTATCTTGACAAAATACAGTTCCACATCAGTGGTTAATAGCTGGCCTATTCAAGTTTGTGTCAACATGAAAGCTATTTTATCTTGTCTCTGTTTTTAGTTAAGGAAACACCCCAGTGGGAATCTGGAGGGTTAATTACAACCTAATGAATGAATAGATGTTCTTCACATAACCTAGAGCTGTTTCCACACATAACTCATTCTTCAAGGCCATTGTGCTGACTGTTATCCACCAACCAAAACAAATGGCAATGCTTGGAGTAACAAGACACCTTTGCTTCATGACTCCGCACAGGGCCCTCCTACTCAGTGTCTGCAGAGCTCTACCCCCCGCACTGGAGGGCATTGCTGAAAGCATAGTCACTGCTTCTTGGCCCCAATAATCTCACAATTGAATTGAAAAAATCAAGGCATAATATGTAAACAATCCTATAGAGCTAAATAGTTCCTGACCATTTCTGATCCTTTGCCAAATTCAGGTCAAACACTTCAGCACAAATCACATGCAAGCAAGGGTTCAGAACTGTCTGGAAAATCCTTCTCATCTCAGATCATTAATGCAAGCTTCAAACAGTGAGATTTCTATTTATTTTGACAACTATCTCCAGTGTCAGGAAGTGGCATACAAGTCTGAAGAGATGAGTAGATGGGAAACTTGACAACCTAATTTTACAACATGAATTTTGGAAATATTTATGGGAGAATTTTGTATCTTATTTACCAACCTCACAGAGATTCTTGAAGCCTCCAAATATAATAGGGTGATGTGGGAAATACCACACCTTTGCTTACAAAGGCGGGAATGAAGAATGAATGAAGAGTGAGTGGCGGGGCCTTTACAGAAGCCTGGGCCACTTAACATAGCAATAATTCTCCTGGTAGGTCTCAGAGGTCTGTAGAAAGTTCTGGATAAAAGGAAAAGACTACCTGCTGGGGTTTTCAGGTGGTAAGACATCTAACACATTTTGGAGAGGGTACAAGAAATAGTGAGCAGAGTACATATAAGAAATAGAGAGAAAAATAGAGAAAGCACAATCTGGATTAATGGTTCCTTTCTGTAGGCAGAACATAAAAGAAGGGTTTGCTTATCATGGAGAGGAAAGGGTCCCAGCACATCTCATTGACATGGGTGACCAGCCACTTCAGCGTCCCCAAACTGTCCACTTTGGCGCTGAGAGTCCTATGTCCTAGTGATGCAGGGCGCTGGGGCCCGGCGGTGAACAGTTCAAGAAAGAATTCTTCAGTGTTAGAGTGCAGATTTATCAGTTTATTAGAGAAAATGGAGGAGACAGAAAGCAAAGCAGGAGACAGCCTCCTGACCTGCAGGAAGAGCTCTCGATGGCTATGAGCTGACTTACATGTGTATCCCCCGTTAGCCTGAGGAAGGGCTGCTGATGAGAAGGGACTGCTTTTCCACAGACCAGGACATCACTGCAGGTGGCTCCTGGTGAGACAGGAAAAGAGCCTTCCCAGTTTAGTTCTAAAAACCTCCAGAGCCAAAAGGAATTTGGGTCCATCCCATCAGCAGCCCCTCATCATCCATGTCTGCGTAGGAGCCTCCGGCACTTCGGCCGTCCCCTTTGGTGGTCCCCGGCTCCTTGTTGTCCTGGGTAAGACATTAAGTTGATGACTGCAGGGATTCTTTATCAGGGGAGGCAAGATTGGCCTCTTTGGCCCCTGGGGCTCAGGAAAGGGCCTGTCTGGTGACTCGGACAGCATCCCGTTTGGAACTCTCCCTCTGTCGCTGGGAGCACTCAGTCCCAGCGAACAGGGACACCGGGTAGGTCACCTTTAAAGGGTGTCATGGTTTGGACCTGGATGAGCAAGCAGCTCCCTCCAGGGCTCCTCCCTGAGGGTTTGTACCTGAGAGGGTCCCTGCACCTCTGACCAAACTCTGATCATACCAGTGAGTTGCTCACATTTCTGAGAGAAGCTATCACCCCACCGCAAGTCCACACCTGGGGACTGTCTGTCGGAACAGCTGCCAAATCACACAAGAAAAACACTCTCATTTGAAAGAATCTTTGCGTGAGTCAATCTGGGATTTGTTTTTTTTAACCAACTTAATGTGGAAGAAAAAGGTATCTGTTTCTCTTTCTACTATTTCTCACTTAAATGGTACCTTTGTCAAAATGTCTGTGATTATACAGAGTGACAAGCACAATCTGAGTCCTTATAGGTACTTTTTCCTTGAAGTCACTCGGTATCTTAGAAACTTTATTTTTAGAAAAGTGCTTTTTTAATACGAGATTTTTGAAATGAAAATATCGAATGCACAGGTGAGAACAACTTGGTTCTGTGCTTGGCAAGGCTGGCCTCTTGCCACCACAGCTCCTTCCTGGGTCATCCCCTGCCCTGTCGGTCCAGACTGAGGAAACACAATTAGCTCTGACTCGGGGCTGAAGCCAGGGTCCCCACCGAGGACATGTCTGCCCTAAAAATAAGACCCCAGGGCCAAATCCAAGTGCGCAGCTGCCATGTGGGTCACACACTCATCGTAGTTGACCGCACAGGCTGATCTAGGTGACAGTCAAGTCCCACCTCGGCAGCCTGCCTCCATGTGGGCAGGAGGAGGTCAGTTTGGGCCTTGGAAAGGCAGAACCTCTGGTCTGGAGTGACCCTAACTCTGTCAGTCCCCAAAGCACTTGAATGTATGGTCTGCATCTTTGCATGACTTCTTTTGATCCTGATGTGACTCATTCATCAGGCAGCAAATGTTGACAGCATGTCTTCTCTCTGCTAGGGGAGCCCTGGCCCTGTGCTGGATGTCACTTACATAACTGACGTGTCCCCTTCCCTCAGCGTTCACGCCTCATGCGAGAGATACATAAATAAGAAGGCAAAATTGGGTGCAGGTATGAACTAAGGTGACCACACCCAGCACAGGGAAGGGGAATAAAAGAAAGATGGGGGGGTCCTCTCTGATGGTGTCATCTGTCCAGTGAGGGGAGAGGTAAAATCACCAGCTAAGCGTACCCTGGGGAGAGGTGTAAGGAGAGAAGATTAGAGAAGAAAGGTATAGAATAGTCCCTTCAGAGGGGTCAGGGAGCTTACAGAGAGTGACCAGATGACCAGGCAACACTCAGAAGTCTCCTGAGATCAAAAATTGAGCAGCCCAGCCTCCTCCTGGTGCCCCCCTCCCAGTGGACTCAGCAGCGCAGACCTGGGCAGAGCAAGCTAAGCAGCTGGGCTCATCGAGGCTGCGCATCTCAATCTGGAGTGGACTGCTGATGCTTGGGCTCCTCTAGAAGCCAATTCCGTTGCTCTGCTGTGTGCCCCCACGTGCGATGATCTCGAAAACTCCCCATGCTAAAATGCTTCAGGGAATAGGTTTTGGAAAGAGAGGATAACCAAGAGAAGCAGATGTCTGCAAGACAGACAAGTGAGCAAGGACCTCGGCCGGATGAAGAAAGAAGGGAAGCTGGGAGGTGACTCATGAGCAGTGAGAAGCAGGGTGTCCAACGGGCCACTCGAAGCCAAGGTATGATCACAGTGGCCTCCTAAAGCAGTGAACCGGATGGATTCAAGCTGTTAGTAGGAGTGTGGGTGTTAGCAGGGAAGATAAGAAGAGTTTTCACGTTGTCATGGTGCAGGAATCTAAGATGGGGCCATGTGAGTGGGCGGCTAGACATGCAGGAAAAAGAAAAACATTGCAGACGAGAAACTCAGCATCTGAGAAGCCAGGATGTGCTGTCGGCCATCCACGTGGATGCTGGAGTTGCCAAGAGTCGTCACCAGGGGTGGGGTGGACAGAAGACTTTGAACCAGGAGTAAGATTCAAATGAAGGAGAAACACATAAGGACACACCCCGTGTCCCAGAGCCAGCAAAGCTGAGGGCTCTAGAGAGGAGGCAGGATGGAGGTCCTCCAGGGACCCAGGCCACCCAGGTGAAGAGGCAGACGGCAGTCCTCACACACGGGCTGCAGCCCAGGGCCTGCTCTGAGAAAGAAGGTGGGGCTTCTAGCCCCAGGCCTGGCATTGAGACTTCCAGGGCAGCAGTGCACATGACAGCTGTACTAGGCGTCTGGTTGTCAGCACAGCTGACCCTCCAAACACCGAGCTCCAAGCTCATGTGATTCCTCCATGTCGGTGACTCAGACATGGGAAGAACACGACAGCCCCTTCCATTACTGGCACTTTTACCCCTCCTGCCGCTCAGGTCAACTACCATGGGTCACGCTGACGCTCCTCTTTCTCTCACTCCCCACAGCCAGTGTGAGCCAGCATTGTCTTTCTCTTCTCCTTCTGCCACAGACTCTATACTAGCCTGTCCACTGGCTCTTATTCCCTAACATCTCTTCTTGCTTAACCCAGCAGCCAGAGCAATACTCACAAAAGATAGACCAGAGCATTCCTCTCAGGAGCAGCTTGCAATGACTGTCCACCTCACTTGGAGTAAAATCCAGTGTGTATGTGACCTTCCAGCCTGCTCCCACGGGGCCCTCACCTGCTCCTGCTCCTGCTCCCGACACCGCTCACTCAGCTCCAGCCTCACTAGTCACCTCAGCTTCACTCAGCACGCCGGGCATGCTTCAGTCTTAGGACCGTTAGGTTTGCTGTTTGCTCTCCCTGAGATAGAGCCACGTGATCTTCTCTAGGTCACACTCTCAGAGAGGCCTTACCATTCCACCTTATTTTAAATCCCAGGAGGTGAGGCCAGCAAGATGACAGACTAGGAGGTCCCAGGTCTCATCCCCCTCAGAAACAGCAAGACAATCACTCACACTGATCTGGGCTCCAACAGAGAAGAAGCAGAAGCTGCAGTGCTCAAAACTGAGCAGCCACATAGAAAACCAGAAGCATGTTCCCTGCACGACCTCATCCTGCAACCCAGAGCAGCTCGGTGTCAAGATGAGTTTGACCCGCCCAGGGAAAAGGAGAGCAGAAGCAAGTCTCATCTCCATGATGTTTACAACCTTTGCTCCAAAAGGCCCAGTCTTTGCCAGCTGAATCCAGCCGCTGGGGCTGTCCAGAGTCTTTGCTGCAGCCCTGCCCGGGGCTGGTACTGCCACTGCAGTGCCCCCTCTCTGGCCTGGGGATGCCACTGAGTTACCATCCATGGGACTGGAAGTACCACTGCACTGTGCCTGGCCCCTGGGTCCTGATAGGAGACTGCGATGGGCATCACACAGCCATCTGCTTCTATTCTGTAATGTTCTCCGGGGCCAGAGTCAGGACTTTGACCTACCATCCCCAAGGTGAGCTGTCACCGCCCCCTGCCCCCTGCTCCCACTGAGCCCTCTCACATCAAGGCTGTGCAGTTAGGGTTCCCCTTTCCCCTAGGGCCCAAGTCACTGCAGCAAGCCCCAGAACCCAGACCCCAGTTCCACAGAAGACACCCACACTCCAGCACCGCAGACCCCAGTGCCACTGACACAGCAAGGGCACCCGTGCCTCAGAGGCCAGGAGATGTGGCAATTCTGTTCTGCCTGAGCCAAGACCCTGGGTCCTCTGCTGCCCTTGGTGCCGGCATACCAGAGCAAGTGACGAGTTTTCCCTCAGCAGGAAACTTCACCCAGGGCCAGAGAAGAGCAGAGGACCCAGCAGCCTTCACCTGTGAGGACCCCAATCTCCCTGGTCACCATTGACACGTTTGGGCTTCAGTTGTCTTGACTGGAGAAGAGCCCTGCAGTCTGCTCCAATACTGGCCCCAGTGGGTGAGAGCGTGGAGACTGTGCCACTTTGCCTCCCAGCAACAGACACCTCAACCCACCCAGCCGGCACCTTCATACCCGCCTTCGAATGAAAGTCTTCCCCCATCAAGAGCAGCTCAAAAAGGGTGGAGGAAGTGACGGCTCCTCCAAATGCACAGACATCAACACAGAACCATGAGCAGTGCACACGCGCGCACACACGAAACATGGCGCCACCAAAACAACAGAGGAATCCTCCTTCTGGCAGCTCCTGTGCTAAAATTGGCAAAAAACAGAGACTATTAAGATGGTCTCTATGTAAGAATGACAAATTGATCAATCACGTCACATTTTAATTGTATTTGTCTTTAAAATTAGCCTTACATTTTCTTAGCTTTAGTTTAGTACAATAAACTAAATAAAGTGTTACAGTGAAGACAAAAGGTAATTTTTCAGTAACTGAGCCCAGAGAAATGGGTATTTGTGAGTTACCAGAAAAAGAATTTAAAATAATTGCTTTAAGGAAACTCAAAGAGGCTCAAGAGAACACAGACAGAAAATGCAAAAACTCAGGAAAAGTGTTTGAGTAACATACATATACATATAAAAGATAATTGATAATAAAAGAACCAAAGATAAATTTTAGAACTGAAAGATAGAATTAATGAAATGAAAAATGTAATGGGTACAACGGTGAGCATCACCAAGCAGAGGAGTGAATCTCTGAGGCTGAAGGCAGATAGTTTAATATTATCTAGTCAGAGGAGGAAAAATAAATAAAAATGAAAAAGAGTGGAGAAAACCTACATGAATCATGGGATGTTACTGCAGAAAACAATGTTTATATTATGGGAGTCCCAGAAGAAAAAGAGAGAAAGAGACAGATACTTTATTTCGATAAATAATGGCTGAAACTTCCGAAATCTGGGGAAATTTATTACCATCAAAGCATATGAAATTCAAAGCTCCCCAAACAGATTCAGCTCAAAAAAAGATCTTTATTGAGAAATATTAAAATCAAACTCTCAGAATTCAAAGACAAAAATTGAATTAAGAGTACAGCAAGAAAATTAAAAGCCTCATTACATACAAGGGAGCTGCCATCAGAACCTCGCAGCAGATTTCTCAGCAAGAATCTTGTCAGCCAGGAGAGAATGGGATGCTATGATAAGGCACACAAAGAAAAAAGCTGCAACTCAAGAATATTTTACCTAACAAAACTGTCATTCATAATAAAGAATTGTCCAGGCAAAGAAAAGCTGAAGGGATTATTACCACTAGAATTGCATTATAAGATATGCTAATGGGAGTTCTTCAAGCTGAAGTGAAGATGCTAAAATTAGCATAAAAGTATAAAAAATCAATAGCAAAGATAAATACATAGTCAAATTCAAAATACTCTAATACCATAATGGTGGTATCTAAATCACTTTGAACACCAGCATTTAAGTTAAAAAACAATGCTAAAAAATAACTTGTTACATTATTTGATCAATGGGCACACAACATAAAGAGACATAGATTATCAACAATGGTCAAATGTGAGGGTGGGACAAACTAATGTGTTGTATTTTTATGCAATTATGTTAAACTGCTATCAGCTTAAAACTGATTGTAATGAATGCAATATGTATTATGAAAGCCTCATTATATACACAAAGCAAAAGCTTATAAAAGAAATACAAATATAAAGAGAAAAAGCAAAGCATACCACTACAAAAAAATAATAATTCACAAAAAATTCAGCAGTAAAGGAAGAGAGGAACAAAGGAACCTCAAAATAAACAGAAAACAATTAAAAATTGTGATAATAAATCCTTACTAATCAATAACTGCTCTTATAAATAGTATAAATTATTCAAATAAAAGGAATAGAGTGGATGAATGGATTAAAAAACAAGACAATTACATGCCATCTACAAGATACTCAGCTAAGTTTTAGGGATACGTATGTCCGTAAACGTGTCCTTAAGAGTGAAAAGATAAAGGGGTGCACCCTCATGACTCAGGTGATTGAGATGGCTGGGGTGTGACCATGTAAAGCCCAAGGACCTTGGTTCACAATTCAGGGCTGGGGGAAAATTTTAAAAAATTGAAAGACACAACTCAGTAAACAAAAACACCTCTTTCTCTTCTTCCTTCCTTCTTTCCTTCCTTAAATAAAGTGAAAGTATGGAAAAAATGTTCCATGAAAATGAAAACCAAAAGAGAGTAGTTATATTTATATCAAACAAAATAAATTAAAGCCAAAAACTGTAACAAGAGACAAGATCATCATATAATGATAAAGGATTAAGTTCATCAAGATACTATGATTATAAATATATATACACCCATTATTAGGGAATTTAAATATATTAAATAATTAATCAATCTGAAGGCAGAGATAGATGGCAATGCAATAATAGCAAAGAACTTGAATACTCCACTTTCAACAATGTCGAGGCCATGAGACAGAAAATCAATAAGGAAATATTGAACTTAACTGTACTTAATACCAAATGGAACTTACAGACATATGCAGAACATTCCATCTAACAATGGCAGATTATGCATTCTTCTCAATCACAAAGGGAATATATCCAAGACAGATGGCATGTCAGATCACAAAACAAGCCTTTAAAAAGCAAAGGAGATTTAAATCATACTAAATATCTTTTCAAACCACAATAAGAAGAAACTGGAAGTCTATAAGGTGAGGAGAACTGGAACAATCACACATATGCGGAAATTAAACAGTACACTTGTGAACAACCAATAGGTCAAAGAAGAAATTAAAAGGAAAACTTTTACATATATCTAAAAATATAAAATGAAATAAAACACTTTTTATTTTAATTAAAAGTAAACATGGAGACAAAGGAAAATATGAATACAACATATCAAAATTTATGAGGTGAAGTAAAAGCAATTCAAAGAAAGAAGTTTATACTTATAAACACCTACAGTAAAAAAAAACTCAAACAAACTCATCTTACACCTCAAGAAGCTAAAAAAAGAACAAACTAAGCCTAAAGTTAGCAGAAGAAAGAAAATAAATAGAGCAGAGATTTAATAAAGAAATCAAAAAGACAATAAAAAGATCTTAATAAAATAAAGAATTTTTTAGAGATGAGCAAAATTGACAAACCTTTAGCTAGACTACCAAGAAAAAAGACATGATTCAAAGCAATAAAATAATTAACAAAAGAGGAGACAATGAAACTGACACAAAAATATAAAGATCAGAAATGCTATAAGCAATTTTATGCCAAAAAATTAGATAACTTAGAATAAATTAATAATTCCTAGAAACATACCTTACTGAGACCAAATCAGATTACACATATTGATCGAAAAAAATCAATTTCATTTACAATAGCATCAAAAACAATAAAATATTTTAGAATAAATGTAACCTAGAAAGTGAAAGACCTATACATTGAAAACTATAAGACATTAATGAAAGAAACTGAAGAAGACACAAATAAATGGAAAGCTATCCTGTGGTCATGGATTGAAGCAATTACATTGTGGAAAGTCATATGCGATCTAAAATTATCTATAGGGTCAATGAGATTCTTTTCACAGTCCCAATGGTATGTTTTCACAGAAATAGAAAAACAGCCTTAAAACTTGCATGGGATCAAAATTCCCCAACAATCCAGAGGAATCCTGAGAAATAAAAGCAAATCTGTAGACATCATACTTCATATACTACAACACCATTATATCACAACAAAATGGCACTGACATAAAAATAGGCACATAGGTCAATGGAAGAGAACAGAGAGCCCAGAAATAAATATATGCATAAGGTCTACTAAGTTAAGGCCTACAAGAATAACAAGAACACACAATATGCTTCAATAAATGGTGTTCTGAAAACTAGTTATTTACCTGCAAAAAAAATGAAACTGGACCCCTACCTTACACCACTCACCAAAGAAAAATTTGCTCAAAATGAATTAAAGACTAACATGTTAACATCTGAAACCATAAAATTCCTAAGAAAAACTCTTTGATATTGATCTTGGCAACAATTTCTTTAATAAGACACCAAAAGCACAGGCAACAAAATCTAAAATAAACAAATGAGATGACATCAGATTAAAAACCTTCATAGCAAAGGAAAGAATCAATATATTGAAAAGGCAACCTACAGAAGTGGAGAAAGTATTTACAAAACATATCTTAGCAGAATTAATTTCCAAAAATATACATATAAGACCCACACAACTCAATAGTATAAAAAGCAAATAATCAAATTTTCAAATGGGCAAAGGACCTAAATAGACATTTTTCCAATGAAGACACACAAATGGCCAGTTTGTCTATGAAATGTGCTCTGTGGTCAACATCACTAATTAACCTGGAGCTACAGACCCAGTCCACAATGAGATATTACTGCCTCAGACCTATCAAGATAGCTACTATCAAAACTAAAAGGTAACAAACATTGGTGAATATATGAAGAAAAGGGAACCTACTGTTGTTGGAAATGTAAATTGGTACAATCATTGTGGAATACAGTTTGATGATTCCTCAAAATGCAGAAAAGAGCTACCACATGATCCAGCAATCCCAGTATTTCAAAGAGATGACCGCACACTTCTGTTCCTGCAGCATTATTCACAAGTCGTTATGGAAACAGCCTAAGTATCCTTCAATGGATGGACAGATAAAGAAAATGTGCTATCATACATAGATCACATATATACATACATATATATGTATATTATACACACAAACATATATATCCATATTTAACTCAATATTATTCATCATGAAAAACAAGGAAATTCTGAACTTCGCAGCAACATGATTTTAACTCCAAGGGCATTCTGCTAAGCGAAATAAGCCAACAAAGAAAAACAAAGACTATATGACAACACTTAGACGTGGAATTTTTAAAAAGGAAAACAAAAGCTGATTCTTAGAACCTAGAACAGAATGGTGCTTCCTAAGAGCGAGGAGAACTGATGGCCTAAGGGTACAACCTTCAGGTTTAAGAATAGCTCTGGGGAGCTACTGTACAGCCTGGTGACTGTAGCTAATAAAATGGAATTGTGTACTTGAAAGTTGCTGACTGTGAATCATAAGCATTTACGCCACAAAATAATAGTGATAACAAGAGTTGCTTATGTGAGGTAATGAATGTATTAATTATATTGATCTTGATAATTACTCTACAATGTATATGCATATCAAATCAACACATTGTACACTGTAAATGTACAATATTTGTCATGTGTTTCTCAATAAATTTAAAAAATGAAACTTTCACCCTTGCTGTTTTCATATATATATACACTATCTTCATAGCCCATAATGTCACCCATTATGGAATCATTGATGCTTACTTTTCATTACATGATGTGTGTGACTTTGTATAGATTATACTCACTTAAGTTTATAGTCTGTATTTCTACCCTAAAAAGAGATTGCAGGAGGACGTAGACTTTGTTTTGGTCACTGCTGTATTCCCTGTGCTTAGAACACTGCCAGACACATAGGAATATTCAATAAATATTTATTAAGTGAATGAAAAAAATAAATGAATGAGGATGATCACTTGGAGAGATGAAATGATGTCAGAGCTGCCCCCAAAATATGTGAGATCACTTTTTATCTCCGTTGGGGAGATTTAAGTCCAAGGACATGATAAACACTTTAAATCATGATAAACACTTTAAATGCTTGATAGTGTCTGACTTGATGCAGTCGCCCAGCAGCTGAAGGAGCCAAGGTGTTACATGCACTTTCTGCCTCCATCTGTGAGGCAGTCGATGTGGGTGGAGGTCAGAGAAATGAGGCAACGACCAACGCCGAATCCTACGCTAAGAACAATCCTTGATCATTGGCAGGCATAATGCTGTGTCGGATGCTTCAAATGCAAGAGAGATGGTTATGTGAATGTTATGGTTTGTTGGATAAAATGTGGTCTCAAAACATGAGTCAGAGTTCCCTAGAAAGTCTGGAATTTCTAATAATTAAGTTTCTTCAGTGTAATAGAAAAACATGATCTCATCTCTCCCCATAAGCAGCTATGTTTCCCAGGGTAACATAGCTCAAAATTTCTCTTAAAAGGATTTTACTGGATTAGATAAAAGAAAACGAATGCTCATCTGCATTTCCCTGCCTAATGTCATCATTATTGCTTAGTTATCATCCAGGAACAGCCCCCTCCATTCACGATTTGCTGATATTATGTCAACTTGCAAAAATATGTTTAAAAGTCACAGGAAGTCCAGAAACCAAACTCGCTGCATGATTAAGATTTTTATTACATCTGAAATGACATAGGTGATACCAGTTCATCCCTTGGAATTTCATGCCCCAATGAGCAAATCCATACCTCAAATTGGCTCTTGATCTATATTCTATAGGAGACTAGACAACATTTAAACACAGCAAAACAAAGCTTCAATACAACAAAGGTGCAGAGACAGAAAGGAAGCACAGAGCTGGTCCTTCTGAAGAGAGCAGTTTGGAGAAAGAAGAAAGAAGGAGTTTGTGTTTAGAGTGTGTGTCTGTGTGTCTTTGTGTCTGTGTAGTTAGGAAGAAATGGATTCTCTGCAGGGCATGAATGAAACTGTGAGAAGTTGGACCCTATTGACAGGTCCAGGAATCATAAGTCAAGTCAGACAGCTCAGGGGCTTGTGAGCTGGGAGTTCATATGGGACTGAGCTGAAGCTAGACCCCTGCAGAGAAAGATTCTGTTTTACAAAAATTGGGTTTGCAAGTGAATGAAGTAGTGAAGGGCATCCTTCATCCATGCACTCAGCCGGACGATGACCGAGCACCCACGGCAGACCACTAATTTGATGCTCTCCAATGGGCCATTGCCCTCACCTCTGAGTCACCCTTCCATATTGATTCTGGGATGAGCCACATGGCTGCTCTTGGCCAATAGGACATTGGCAATTATGACAAAAGCAGGGGTACATAGGCTTGTCCTTGGAGTGCACTCTCTCTCGGGAGTACTGAGCTGTCATGTCAGTTCACCGGCCCAGGCGGAGAGAGCACTTCAAGAAGGAGAGGCCCTGAGATGACATGGAGAGAACTGAGGAGTCAACCAACAGAAGAACCAAGGTCCCAGTGGTGAGTACAGGCTGACTCCCTGCAGCACTGGCCTCGAGTGAAGAAGACTTCTGGGACCTCCCAGCCTCTGCAGATGCAAAGAGCGTAGAGACATGACTTTGAGGGAACTTGGGAGGGTGGCAGTGTAAGAAGAAGACAGACTCTGGGAGCTCTCTCCAAAAATGGTCCCAGAATTTGCACATGTGTCCTTCCTCACAAAAGGAATGTGGCATATCCCTGTGATTGCTTTAACCAGTCAAGGGACGCAAAAGTGACGTTCTGGGACTTCACGGTCCAGTTTGAAGGAAACTGAAGCTTCTTCATTCCTTCTTAGAAAGCCTGCTCATGGGACACTCCCTCATGAAATCCCATCTCTGCAGTCTAAGAAGTTCATTCCACATGAAGAGGGCATCTGAAAGAGAAACCTACAGGAATAGGGTTGGAGGCACAGCTAAGCTCCTGACAGACAGCCATTGACAGCCAAGACTTGTGAGTTGTCACAGAATATCCAGCCTAAATAGCCCCCAGAGGACTGCAGTCCGTCAAACCTGGGATATAGAAGGACCACCGGCCAAGCCCAGCCCAGCCCGACAGATAATAATCGGTACTACATTAAGCAACTAGATTTGGGGGTGGTTTGTTCTGCAGCATTGTGCTTCCAAAACCATGACAGATATGAATCTTTGAGGTTCAGGAATGGGAATTTAGAAATCCTGGGAATCCTTACACATTTTGTAAATTATTCTAAACAGTTCCAACATGCTTTATAATCTTTACTCATTATGGCTGGTTAAAACATTTTACTAAATACATATCAAATTGAGTAGAATATCAGAACTATAGCCTATAGAGAATATTCAAACACTGGGAAATGTCAGCAAACATTACTGGGTAGTATTCAAATAAATGTAACATTTAGATCTCCAACAAGCACTAACAGAATCATATGCCTAAATAGTCAATTTTAGGGCTTATTTTGCTTCCAAAACTTGTTATTTCTTGAGGCACAACTCATCAGGCTTGTCTAAAATATGCTAGGCATACCAATGTGCTTCTATTTTCTTTCAAGAAGGATTCACCATTAGAAGCAGACAGGACCACACATAAACACTTATAACATGTGTTATAGCCCAGCAGCACTGGAAAGAAGGCTGCTTAAATTGTGACCAATTGTGTCCTCTCTGTCCTTGTCCCAGTTTCCATAATGTCGACCTTTGTGTTTCACTCAGCATATCAGTGATTTCTGCTCTTGTGTTCTATTGGGCACCAATGGGTTCCTTAGAACCAGAATAGTCTCTATGTTACATTGCATCCATTTTTGCAAAGTTATATTATTTTCTCAATTTTTCCCAATTCTGTGACTGATTTTCCTCAAGATTTACTACTCAGAAAAGCGTGTTACTTTCCCAAGGAAGTACTCCCACATGGAAACATGTCCAGCAATAGACAAGTGTATCAACAATCAACCTGAATTTCTAGTTAATTGAACTGGCAATGAAATTATCATGGTTCTGCAGTCAAATTGCTTACAGTTATGTCAGCTCGGCAAATATGAAACAAATGAACGAAGATAAAACTATATGATCACAAAACACTACAGCTCCATTGTCTAGGTGAAGATGAGAAGCTGCCAGATAGATAGAAGAGAAGAGGGTCAATCTAACCAGATGATCTTGAAGAGAAGCCCACAGATCTTTGTAGCCTCAGAGCAGCGACTCCAAATATCCAGGAGAAGCAACAGAAATTCACTTGAGAAGAGTTTGCTTTGGAGCTGTTGTCGGAGGGGTCATTCTGCCATGAGCAACACCAATATGGCAGCCGCCCTGCACACACTGGAGCGGTACTTCCTGGCCAACGAAGCCTTCCTACAAGGTGAAGGGTCCACCCATTGACGTGCTGCAGTGGATCCCATTTTTTAAATATCATTATATTTCTCTGTAATCCATTCCTTTTTCTTTAGTGCCATCGCTCTATCTGTATGAAAAGAATGCACCACCATAGTGAATGTTACATTTCCTGTATTTGTGGTCAATTCTCATAAATCCTCAACAAATATCTCCATTGACACTAGTAACTAGAATGAAGGAAAGGCAGGGTTCTTATATAGCCTTCTTAAAAGCACATAGCACCTCCCTGAAAGAGAGCCCTGCTCCACTAAGTGAGTCTCAAAGAGATTATTCATTCCATCACATGGCTGCCTCCTGAGTTAACGACCTACCTGACAATAAAGATGGCTTCTCTATAACCTGTCCCCTGAGGGCTTGAGACGGTTCTATCATGTGAACTCTTCTAGGTGTTTGCTGTAAGTTTAATTATATCTGGCTATAAAGTGTGATAAGAAAACGACCTGGTTAATTTAAGAGTTCTATCAGTTTATGCCTTCTTGCTTCTTACAAAAATCCCCTTTCACCATCCAGCAATTTCCCCTAGGCAGAGGACAGATTTAATAGTGACCAGGGCAGGACTTAATGCTATGGAACAACATATTCTGACCAGCGTCAACCATTGCTATAGCTAAGCCTTATTCTCCCCTTGTAAAGTAGTACGTGACACCCATGAGCAACCACCAGTTAGGGCTAATTTTGAGATTCCCGCAATATAAGTTGACTTGATGTGAGGAGAATGAAGAAGAGGGAAGAAAATGGACAAAGAATTAAAGTCGTGCATTTTTTTCAGCATGCCCAGGGAAACTCACTCAACATTTGCATGAGTTCTGTTGTTGTTCTGTTGTGCTTTGTTTTAACAAATATTTGTTATGTACCTGGTCTGTACAGGCACAGTAAACAGACATGAAGAACACAGACAGTATTTTTGCCTTCTAGCACTAATCATCAATCTATTGGGGAGATAACAATAAAGTCACTTCCCAAAGGCATTGTGAGTTTTAAGAAGCAAGCATGGCTGTGTGAATCCTCTTAAAGACCCGACAAGCCAATGCAAATACGGCAGGTTTATATGACAGTTTGCTTGCCACGAACACCTGCATGTCAAAGCAGATCCTGTCAGCAACTCACTGTGGTAGTGGGAGGGTGAGGGAAACAGGTCGGGAACCTGGAGGCTCATGGGCAGCACCCATCAGAGTTTTGGTCTCATGCTCTGTGACCCTCAGCGCCCACGCAACCCTCCCACATGTGGTGCCTGAAAACGGGGACGCACAACAGGAATCAGCTCGCCCCTGCACTTGACTACAGATCATCATATGGACTGGGCACTCGGGTACCCGCTTTCCCTGCTTCTGATGACCCAGCTTCAGACCATCAAGCAGGATCAGAGGTAACCTTTGGGGAGTCATTGCTTTGGAATTTAACCAGATGAGTTTCGATCTCGTTAGATATCTTGAAACACAATGGAAACTTTTTTATTCTCATACCTCACACATGGACTGGAATAAATTTTGAACCCCCCCTAAGACGGTTTCTTAGGGAAAGTCTTGCAGAGGCTGATTCCAAACACTGGGGATCAAGCAGAGGTGGAACAGTGGGGTGCATCTGTCCACACAACAGCTTTGATGTGACCAGAGGGGACAGCGCACTAGGCCTACTTGGATCCTACCTGTCCCTTAGGACACCATCCTCATACACTAATATAAGTTACATGCAGATGAATAATAGGAAGCACTGGTCATGCTTTGACACCCCTTCTAGACCCCCTGTTACCTTAGGCATCACACCTCCCCTACACCACACATCTTCCAGCTCGACCCAGGTACCAGCTGCCTCTCTACAAGACATCACTTTGATGCCCCAGCAAGTCACCTCACATGCACTCCCCCTTCCAGAACCAACTCCATAATTGATATGTTCCAGAAAAATTAGAATGTGGGATCCCTTTCTCAAAAATGATTGAAAATTCAACATTATGCCAGCAGAGCAGTAAACCGAGGACGGGGCCCTCCTAATGCCCAGCATGACTGCTTAGGTCCAAAGAGCTAAAAGCATGATCCTTCAGTAAACTTCACCGCCTAAGTCTAACCTTCCTCCAAGCAGAGCTCAGGGGTGAGACGTTGATCTTTGTATTGCTGATTCTTCTTGTCAATGGGACTATAAAATTCTCTTTAAAAATATACTGCCTCATACCCAGAGAACAGCAAAACTCGAATCAGAAGAACTGTCCGCACTCCTGTGTTCGCAGCAGCACAGTTCCCAACAGCACACCTACACCCCCAGCCACACGACGGACAGAGACGCTGTGGGTTCCACGCAGCTGAAACAAAGAGGAAACCGTGCCCTCTGTCACCACCCGGATGGAAGTGGAGGCGATTGTGCTGAGTGAAATTAGTCAGAAAGGAGAAGTGCAGGCTGGTTTCACTCGTGTGAAACGCAACGAAATAAAACAAAGGAACAGAAAAACTTTTATAAAATCCACAGGAGGCAAAACTGCGGCTTAGGTGGTGGGTGCAAAGGAAGAAAGGAGATAAGGTGGCGGTGAGGGAGCTGGGACCTGCTGGGGGTTATGCTGGGACAGGCACACAGACTGAGGTGCGACTTCAGTGTCCTAAAAGGCATAGAGAGAAACGAAATCATAAAACAATTAGAAGTAAATTTGAAACAATAAATAACCCAGCCTTTTTATTTTATTTCTAATCCCGCAGTAGTTCCACACACGGTGCTTTGTGTATAATAGAATGTATCCATGAAATCTTCGTTTTCTCAGTAAACTTCAGAACAGCCGTGACCTTCATGCTGGTACATGGCCGCAGCTCAGATGACACCCCAACTGTAGCAAGTGGCTTCAAGGAGCCGGGCTGCTTAGGAGAGTTCCTGGAGAGGTCAGGGCCTGTTTCCAGCACATCTGCACCGGGACTTCCCGTTTGGTGCCCGCAGAAAGGACAGTCCTGTCAGAAGTCAGATATTCAATCTTGTTTGAACCTGACCTCCAGAATGTAGCCATAGGAGACATAAGAGATGGGATGTGCTGTGGACTGACAGGGTGTGAACTGACAGGGTGTGAGCTGAGAGTATGATCTGACCAGGTGTGCACTGATAGTGATGTAGACTGACAGGGTGTGAACTGACAGGGTGTGAGCTGAGAGTATGATCTGACCAGGTGTGCACTGATAGTGATGTAGACTGACAGGGTGTGAACTGACAGAGTGTGAGCTGACAGAGTATGATCTGACCAGGTGTGCACTGATAGTGATATACACTGACAGGGTGTGAACTGACAGGGTGTGACCTGACAGAGTGTGAGCTGACAGAGTATGATCTGACCAGGTGTGCACTGATAGTGATGTAGACTGACAGGGTGTGAACTGACAGGGTGTGAACTCACAGAGTGTGAGCTGACAGAGTATGATCTGACCAGGTGTGCACTGATAGTGATATACACTGACAGGGTGTGAACTGACAGGGTGTAAACTGATGAGGTGGGAACAGGTAGGGTATGAACTGGGTGTGAACTGAAATGGTGTGATCTGACCAGGTGTGAACTGACAGGGTATGAAGAAAGCAGTGTGAACTGACAGAGTGACTCCTCAGAGGCCCTGGATGCCCTGGGGACTGGATTTTAAATGCTTTAAAGCCTGTATTCCTTCTTGCTGTCAGGGGCTAAGTTCTCCATTAAAGTTCATGACTGGGTCTCATCAGGGAGCTTGCATACTGGCGTCAATCATTTCTTTTCTGTGTCCCTCAACCACTGAGGCTCACGGGGTGGAAGTAATTCTAAACCCTGTTCTTTCAATGTTGGTTATTTTTATGATCTTTTCCTCTCATGATTTGATACCTATCAAGGTCTCAAATCCAACAGCACACAGAGCATTATCCAAGAATCAAGGCACAGAGACAATACAATTGGAAGAACGGTGACAAGGGCTGACGCAATTTATTTCCAAGAGAATTTCCATTCCCATCACTCTTAGAATAATGAGTGTCCCTGCCTCCAGCGTCACACTTCGTAGAAGGGTGGCCAACTCCATGCAAACATGGACTCACTCATCCTCCAACATGAGTGAGCTCCATCTTCCTATTTATGTCTCTGGTTGGCCTTCAACAATTTGAAAACAGCTCATTCTTCCAGAGGTCACCTCTCTGTCCTCCTTCATCCTCCAATATGCGAATGAAAGTCTGAAAGTGTCTGAATGACCCACACAGATGCACCTAAATGCTCTTACACTTGTTTGCAAGGAAGCTCTCCCTTGGAAGGAGATTATACTTATTCTAAGCACCGTTATCATCAGTCATCTAGCTATACCACCAACAAAAGAGAAGGGAAGAGGGTACAAGAAGGCATCAGTGATGTTTAACAGAGTTCCACTGTGCTTTCCCCACTCAGAAAAACTCTTTCATGTCCCCTACCTTGGTGCACACTGGAGTTAGCACCTGAGATGTCCTGTCCTCGAGCCTGTGCTTATCACCACCTGTTCATCCTCTAAGACCCAGCCAAAGCGGGCCCTCCTGTCAGAGGCCTCCCCGCCCATGTCTGCCCACCTGCACCACACATCTTAATTAGCATGTATATCCTTTTTCCCTACCAAACTCAGCCATTGCTAACAACAGAGGTCATTCTGGTTGCATCTTCCTAGCCACGCTACCTCAGGGACAGTAAGCACTTAATAAATATTTCCTCAAAGAGAGGCAGAATTACCCATGGAAAGTAGATAGTGAAAAATTACAGCAAACAGGTGTCCCTGGAATTATCTTCATGAAATACAGCCACTAGACTGAATGACAACCACAATGATGACAAAACATTATTTAGAAAAGATTAAGATATGTTCTGAATCCTTTGTGTTGAAAGGCACTTAAGTGTGGAGTATGTTTTAGGAAGATTTTGATAACAGCTATAGAAGACTTATTTGGAACATCTTGCCTGAGTTCATATTTAATGGGGGAAAAGCTACTGTCAAGTTGAATTAGTGTTTGAATGAGAAGTGTGGAGCCCATGGAGTACACAGACCCAGTGCACACACTGGCTGGGTGGTGCTTAGACTGCACCACCTCGCACCACCCACCTGGGCCCAGGTTCCTGTGAGCACAGGCACTCTGGGGGCTTAGCCAATAGGAAGAGCCAGGTTACCCCAGCAAAGCGACTAAGGTGTGCTTTATTTAAGTAACAGAAGTGCTAAGAAATGCAGTAAAGTACACCAGACAAAGCAAGTGACAGTGCAAACAAAAGCTCCCTGCTCCTAGCGTGAGAGATTGTGTTCTCCCTTTTCTCTGGGCACAACTTTATTGACCACTGACCCCTGGGGAAGCACTTCTGTTGGTGATCGTCATCCCTGTCTGAACAAAGCAGATACTCAAGTTCTGTTTTTAAAGGCAAGTGGTGCAGTCTGGGGAGGAGCCCACGGCTGTGTCTGCCCTTTGTCACATTTAAGCGCAGAATCACACATTTGGAAGGCCACCTAGACACACCCCAGGTGGCAGCACACCAGCAGCAGCACACACCGTGCTGGGGCGAGAGCAGAGCAAGGACGAGTGGGAGCTGGCAGGTCATCAAGGACACGAGGCCCGGAGCACTGGGAAAAGGCCACTGGGAAAGCACTGGGCAGTGTTCCTGTAACTGTCCGCTCCCCAGAACAAGACAGATACAGTTAGGTAGTTAGAAAACAAAGGGCTGCATAAGCAAATCCAATGTAACTAGAAACTTGCTTGAGTAAGCTGCTTGAAGCAATGCTGTGTATGAACCCAACAAATAGGTGCAAGGTAGGGTATTCGGGGATCTCAGTCCATGAGACTGTTGGCCCCCTGACCCCACCTTTCTATCATCTCACTCTCTCTGAGTTTCTCAATCTCAGGCAGTGCCCCTCTCCTCACCCCTGCACACAGGACTTCAGGGGAGGTGACGACCAGCGGTGAGTGTGTTCTGGGGGCCTCCCAGTGTGCGACACTAGCCTGTAAGTTTAAGGTCTTTTAATGCAGTAGTTGTCTTTCAGGAGGTTAGACAATATTGCCTTGGATACCGTCCGACTCAGTCCCCTGCAGGCGTGACTAGGACGGGAACCAGCTCTGTGCTGGCCATGTTGTTCAGCTCAGTCACCTCTGGTTCAAAATGATCTCTCCTGGCTGCTTCTTCCTTGGCCCAAAGGAGGTGGGCTGTGGCTGTGCAGGGCCAGGGAAGTGACATCCAGCACCCTGTTCCCGTCCTCAGAGAAGTTCAAGGCTAAAACACCCCTCTTCAAAGTCACAGCCCTGGGCATGTTCACTGCGACCCTGCAAAGCGCTGAGCACTGAGACCTGAAGCCTGCATGTCTCCAGTGCAAGGATGGATGGGCTGCCTTCATCTCAGGCACATCAGACCCTCCACGGCTGTGCCAGACCCCAGCAAAGCCAGGCCGGCTGACCACACTGATAAAGGGGCGATCCCAATGCCCAATTTAAAGCCAACACCTGAGATGGCGAGAGAGACCATCTTGAGGAGGTCAGTACGAGACCCAGGAGCTGGACAGCTACTCCACCAACACCCTGAAACCACCCTCTGTGATTCCAGGAGGGCCCCACACTCAGTCACCCAGACAACAGAACCAACAGTGCTGGGTAAGGACATTACCAGTCATTCTAAGTAATAAGAATAGTAGTTAGCAGTGAAAAATCAGTGATGAGAACCTTTTCACTCCAACTCCATAACCAGAAAACCCAGAGCCAAGTCACTCCCCTCCCTGTTTCTGCCAGTGCAAACAAGAGAGAATGAGAATCTTCTATCAAGCATAGCTCAGATGGTGCCTGGTGGTCAGCGTTAGGACAGCAGGAGGTGGACCCACACACTCGCTCTCCAGATGTCTGAAGCTCTTCCTCTAAGCACTGGGAATGAGCCAGCTTGTCTTAAAGCAACACGTGCCTACAGGTGTTGTTTTGCGTGTTGGATTGTAAAGGAAGTTTAGATTCCAGGCATGCACAGGCCACTCTGCAGGCGAGCGGGGAGGTGGCACTCAGACCTGCCCTGCAGCCCCGTCCACGTCCCCGGGGTCCCTGGACAGCCGAGTGTTCGTGGAGGTGGAGGAGAGGCAAGGCCGGAAGGCTGCTCCTCCTCTCCTGCCAACTTTGGCGGTCGCTGACCGCAGCTGCATCTCCTCTGAGCTCCAGGCCCAGACAAGGCCTCGCTCCACGCCCAGCTCCCTCAGGCCACCCCGCATGTTTCCACTCTGGCCAGAATAGCCCATTTCTGTACCAGAAACAAGAGCCTTTCTCTTTCTCCCTCCAAGTCTAGGATCTTCTTCTTCCCAATCTCTGGACTATCTTTTTGACCCCTGGTTCCAGCACCCTGTATTACCCCGGTCTGGACCTCCTGCAGGGTTTCTACCCCTAACCAAGCTGAATTCACGAAGGGTCACTACCAAGTTTCTCTGGGGCAGCTTTGCTTAAGCGCTTCCAAAGGCTTCCGAAGACCCCGTAAAGTTTCCGTCCCTAACATTTAGCTTCCCATCTCTTCTTTATGTTGCCGAAAGGTGCTATCTAGGTGCGTCTCCCACCCTCCTGCACCCTGCGCATCATAGGAGCCCCCGCCCCCAGTCTGCAGCACCTGACCCCCTCATGCAGGCAAAGTGGGGTTGAGTTTGTCATCTGACTTGAAGGGCGATTAAGACAGCCTTCCTGAAACCCTACCATCGCCAAGTCATTTCTTAATGGCCACTCAAAGCACCCACTTTATAAGATGTCGTCAGCAGGGGGATGCAGGAAACCACTATCATGCAGAGAACCTTCCTAGGACTTTTTCCTGCTTCTTCCCTTGCCGTCGCTCCCGAAAGCCCAGCCCTTTGGAAATGGGCTCCTAAAACGAGGGCTGAAAGAGCATTGGTGTGCGTGCAGCCAGGGGGCTTCAGGTAGAGGAAGCGGGCAGAGTGACCCAGGCTGGGGCCCTGGGCTGCCGTGGTGCAGGGTCACCGGGAACAGAGGCTGGAGGAAGGCAGAGGGACGCCCCGTCGCCTGCCCGCCTTGTCTCTGCCTCTCCCTGGCTCTCCCCCTGCCTCTCTAGTCCCCACATTCGGTCACACAGAAGCTGCGCAGGCCACACTGACCTTCCTAGAACAAATAAAAAGAGGGAAAATGCCAGTAAAATCTTCATTTGCATTTATATGTTCAGCTTCCTGCAAGTTGTCGCCTCTCGCTGGTAAGCTCTGCAGGACATTCAAGCACAACTCAAGAAGATATTTCATCCAGCTGCCCTCTTCCCAGAAAGCAAACAGATAGTAAAATAAATCTAATCAGCATTCCTTTTCACTTAGCTGAAATTAAATTTTACTCATCATGGTAAGTGGCTAATTACATGTTTAGTGTAAAGAAAATTCGGGATGTTACCTTGTTTACTTTCTTCCTGTGTCAATAGAGGAGAGGACGTTGGCATTCAGAGGGAGGTGGGGACAGCAGGCTGCGGGTGCCAGCTCACCTTTTAGGGCCTGCATTCAGAGCAGGACAGAGCAAACAGCAGAGACGTGGAATTAAATTGCCTTCCACCCCAAATCTAGGCAATCTGCCCACTGGTTCGCAGCAACTGCAACTTCTGATGTAATTGCTTCCAAAAAGGATGGATCCTGGATGTGCAAGAATTTTCGTTTTTAATGCTAAAACATTTTGAGTGGCGACTATGCACGAGTCGTGTCATAGGCTAAGATTCTTTGTCACCACCCCGTGAGCTAAGGAGCATTTTCAGAGGCGCGTTGCAGTGGCGGACCCAGATCACCTGGTACCAGAGACCCGCGTCTACCTGCCATGGATGGGCCACGCTGGTTTCCTGGGTTTCTTACTTTTTCTTTTTCTTCAACACTTGGATCACTGCTTTTGTTCACAATACGCATTTTCAGATATTGCAATCGCACCTCTGAGTGCCTCTCCCTCCACACCCACCACCAGGTCCTGGTTTGCCTCTGCAGCAAAGAGGGTTCCTTTTCTCAGGCAGCCCTGCTCCGTTTCACGCCAAGGGAGCCCAAGAGCCTCAAGTTTCTACATCAGTAATAAAAACTCCCTTAACAAAAGCCCTATGCAGGAGACAAGGTTCTGACACCCGCTTTGGGTGACAGGCCTCCCGAGCCGGGAGTGGGTGCTCTCAGTGCTGGGTCCGCCTCTGAGCGTTCAGTCGGCTGCGCTGCACCAGGCAGCACCCAGCAGGGGACAGCTTTCGACGAGGCGTTGGGGGCGGGAGGCAGCCGGAGGGTCACAGGCATGTTCGTGAGGGCTGCGTGTCTGATTCCCCGGGGCGCCGAACAAGACCTGGGGCATCACTTTAACCTGGGGAGGACCTGAATGCGAGTCACTGCCTACAAGTGGAGCTGGCGGGGATCAATGATGCTCACATGAGTCTGTGCGTGGTTCTCCCAGCTCCTGATCATTACTCATCAAAGCCTATGTATATGTCATCACCTTTCACCTAAAACTCTCCAAGCAAAGGTGGCCATCCTCTTAAGAAGGGATTTCTGTCTTCCCTTTATTTTCTGTATACTTCCTGTATCCTAGGTCATTGTCAACATGCCATTTAAAACACACTGAGTCCGAAGGCAATTTCTTTTCTTCTCAAGTGGCTTTGAGTTTTATTTATTTTAAGTAAAATCTACTTAAACCTAAAGACATGAAATATTTGCCATGCAATAATGAAAAGAAACAAGTCACATCACAGCTTTCTGGGTGATGGTTGAAAACACAGAAGGAAGGTATTTCCCCTCCATTACAAAAAGGACATCATGGAATTTCCGCTCAGCTCTGTGAGTTCCCAGCCAAACCTAGCCCCAAATAGTTCCTCCACAGCTCAGCAGAGGACAGAGATGGCTATTCACAGTGGCCTGGGAGATGGGGGAGCTGATCTGGACGGTACTGATGACTGAGCTCAAAAAAAGTCACCCACTTTTGATGGTGCCAAACCCTCCCTGGGAAACAAACATCCACCTGATTCTCAACTGGTTATGTTTCTGGAGTCCAACCAGGGACACAAAAACAAAGATTCCCTGTGGCACTGGAATTCAAACTGCAAGAAAGCAGCAACTGGTTCTCCTGAAAATCGTGTTCTTACAAACGACTTACCTGGTAGGGAGAAGCTGGGTGGCATGAGTGCTGATTGAGATGCTCCCCCCGAAATTGAAATTGCAGCTTCAGAGGTTCCACAAATATAGTAACGCCATGTTGCCTGACACCCCAAAACCTGGTCTAGAAATAACGTCTGTTCTCACACTCCCCGGCACGTCCATGATCACCCTCCTGCCTGTAGGTCACTGCTGAATTTCCTGCACCTCCCCGAGGACAGAAGGCAGCCTTTTGAGTTTTTTCACTTGGCTAAGTCTGTGGTTTCGTTTTAGAACTGACTGGACTTCTTACCTGCTCGGCCGCCTTCCACTCCGCACGGCTGGCCCTGTTTTTCTTGGGTCGGCCCGCTTACTCCTCTCACATCCAGCTTCTCCTCTTCCTCTCATTTCCCCTCCTTGATTTTGCCATCTGGACAAAGAAAGCAGGATGACTTGTTCAACATTCCTTAGAGCCCACATGCCCCTTTCAGAGGTCCCACCGTCCACGTTTGGAAGTGCAGACACATCACGGAAGCCCAGGATTCCACACTGCTGAGTTTCAGCAAGTCACAGTGATGTGGTGACCACCAGAAATGACCCCCCGCAAATAGGGTTCAGAGGCTCCCACATCCGGGGACCTCAGGATGGGGGACAGGCCAAATCACAGCGACTTCTCCTAAAAGAGTAAATGTGTTCCCTGACGTCTTCATGTTATGGAATTTCATGCTGTGCAAATTAACAGAATATAACCGCTGCCACCCATGCCCCCACCACACCCCCTCCCTCATCCCTTGACTACATGACCATACCGCAGACACTGCATCCTGCCCGCATCCCTGCATTCCTTTGGCTGAGGGTCTTTCTGGCTTCTGACGCCCTCTCAATGGGTCGGCATAGAGGAACCAACGTCCTAGGGAACTGAGCCTCCCAGGAGCCTTCCAACCAACACGAACGGTTTGGAATCTAAAGGTCCAGCCCACAGGCCAGTCCTGTGGGATGAATCAGGAGCAGGAGTTTTTCACTGGTCCTTGAGTTCCCCCATGGGTTATAGTTATAACCTCCTCAACCCTCCGGGCTGCCTTCTCCTCCCTGTCCCATTTCCCTGCTTCCTTCCACTCTTTGCTTCACCTCTCAGTTAAACAACTTACACTTGAGCTCTTGTCCGCTTCTGGAAAACCCTACAAAGAAGAGAGCTAGGGGAACATGCAGTTGGACAGACATTCAAACCCTTTCTGTTTCCTAAGCAGTGCTCTAAAAGTAGAAAAGAGAAAGAAGGGAGAGAAACGGTATCACTCTTTAAATGCTGCCATGGTCATGAACATCACACGTTCTTATTAGATTAAAATTACCATTGTTTGGCATCTTATACCAACAATAAGCTTGAATTTTATGTGGCAGAGTATGTGCAGTGCTGTGGCTTTCGAATTTTGAAGAACTGGAGGGAAGTACATTCTGATTTTCAGAATGAAATATTGTGACACCAGAAGTGGATGGCTATGGCTCACTGTTCTAATTTATTTCTTCTAAACTAATTTGAAATAGGAATAAATTCAGATTTTGAGGGCATGGCATGCCACTTTGCTCTTCATGGCACGAAGTGCTAGCTTGCTATATCTGGCATTAAGTCATCTTTAATGCACTGCAGGTGCTTTTTAAACCCACTGAGAGCAGCTAGCAGGTGTCACACAAATTGTTGTAGGAGTGAGAATTTAATAGAGGGGATTGCTTCCATAGGGAACGCATGACTGACGAGGCGAAAGGGAAACACTGTGGTGAGCTAGGAAGCATCTGCCCTTCTTGGCGAGGGAAGCTGTAGTCGACTACAGAAGGAGCACCACACAGAGGAACCCGACCTCAGGAAGAGAGAGGTGACTGACCATCCTGGTGCCCCCAGCATGCAGACTCTCGGTGGTAGCACCTGCAGAATCAAGGAAATGAGGATGCTCGGTCACCCTCGAGGAAGGAGGGATAGCTGGCCAGTGGTAATGGCTCAGGCACTTGGAGGTAGGGCCCCAGGAGCTGGAACTCGGATTTAGGACTTAAGGAAACCGCCACTGTTGTTCCTGTGAGCTGATAAAATGGGTAAGATTCTGGAAGTATTGGAGAAGGTTGGAAACTGAGACCAAGTGCTGCTCTTCCAGGTCCAAGTCTCCTTCTAGTGTCCCCACTGACTGAGCCGAATAAGGAGCAGTAATCAAAGGGGAGCAGAAATGAGATTTGTTCCTCAAAGCAGAGCAGAAAGAATGGTGTCAGAATGGGTGCCACAGCGCCAAGGCCAGCACAGCCGCCATGATGGACTCCACTCTCATCCATACCTGTCCCCTGTCCTCCTCTCCCTGCCCTCTCCTTCTCCCTAGATTTGTCTCTGATGAGAATTCCTTTCAACCTAGTAACTACCCTCTCATTCTCATCTTTCCAAACATTTGTTTTCAGGTTCTCCTCCATATTAAGGCCTCCCATTCTTTGCTCACCACTTGGATTTTTATAACCAGAACTCATTCATATTTTGACTACTGTATGAAGTAATTTTATCAACAAAACATGGAAACTTAGGAGAACAGCTTGATACCAACTCATAGGAAAGCATATGAAGAGGAGCTGGGGTAGGAATAAGGATGAAGCTTGCCTGTGCATGTGCTCTCCAGGGCTGCGATCACCTGGTAACATGCATCTCCAGCACTAGCTCTCTCTGGGTGTGCAAAGCTAGCTCATCTTCAGAGCAAAAAATTTCATGTGAGCAAACATGATTTTGCATTTTGGTTATTTTATTTGCCAATATATGGAATGCAGAAGAACAAATCCATACATTTTTAGAGACAGGCATTTTAATAGAAGACTTGGTATAAGAGCGAGGCCATCTCCCAGACCCGAAGTGGGAAATGACAGGCTCCTGACTTTGTACCGTTTGCAAGTCTCTCAATGTGCCCCTGCTCTATACTCTCATCTGTCCACTTACCTCAAACAAGACATCCCGCAGGAGGCACTTGAAAACTCTTGGTGTATCTCTGTTCCTAACACTGTGTAGGTAGAGGATTCCTAATCAGACTTTTGATCTTTATTTCCCAGGAACCCTCCCAACACTTCAACTGCAAATGCAGCCCCAGCAGATTAGTAGAAACAAGAAGTCACTGCCCAAGCAACACTGCCAGGTGCCCAGATTCCCACCTCCATCTCCCTACACCTCTGCCCCGTCAACCACCCACTTCCCAGGATTTTTATCAGGGGTCTAGTGTTCAGGCAAAAAACAAAAACAACCTAGAATCCTTGATTTGTTTTTTCAAACTACTTTAAAAACCACAATGTGTTGTAATAAAGGCCTTTCATGACATTCATCTTCAAAGAAACATGAAATTATGCTATCATTTATCTGAAACGTTAAATTATTTCTGGGACTGTTTCATGCTCGGTCTTCTGCTCCACTCACATTACTCACAATTCCTGCGAGGGTCTTGGATGTGAGTTCGCATTACAAAGCAGGTCACTGGCAGGCCTGAGCCTGATTCCTGCAGCCCCTAGCCATTTTTATTTTAATGTATGGAAGCATAAACTCTGGAGTGTAAAGGCAAATTTCAGAGATTCCTGCTGCTGGCTGGAGAATTCTTCAGGGTGCTATTACCCGCCACAGCTTGGGTGCGCAGAGGCCCGGTCACACCGAGACAGCGATCAGTCCATCATGGAGCCTGTCTGCACTCTCTTTGCATTTCGCTTTTTAATCACAAACTGATCTAGTCATTGGCTAGGACCTCACTGAGCAAAGAAATGATGATATTCTGGCCTTGAAAACAACAGAGAATCTGAAAAAAAAAAGGTCAATTCTTTCTTCCAGATCATCTGTCCATAGTTTCCTGGTGGGGCATAGCTTTCCACTTTTTCACAGGGGGCTCCTTCTGTCCTGTGCACCTTGATCTTAACCCTTGGTGGTCAAAAGCCCAGCTGGGTCTTAAGCCTTTGAAGTCACTAAGCCACAATTAAGACAAAATCCGCGGTACAAAAACAATTCCCTAACCACAAGACAGGTAAGTGGAGGGGAATCACTCACCAGCAACAGCAGCTGCCTCACACACGTGACCCTGAGTCAAGGGCAAATGGTTGATTCCAGGAGTTCCTAGTCCTTGGAGGACTGAGGGGCCCCACCTGGGACAAATATGTCAGAAAGACTGTCTTTTAAGTTCTTTTAAAGGTCGCGAAAAGTTGTAATCACCCTTTGAAATACCCAGGGGTCTAAAATCCTGGGAATGGGCTGAAATGCCTTTGATAAGAAATGCACAGCAGTAACATCAAATTGGGATTCTGACTCATACCTGCTTCCTAGGTATGTTCCGAAACCTTAAGAAGATGATACATGGAAAGCATTTTACCTGACTTTAAATCACATGTGTTGCTGAAGTTGAGATCAAGCCTGGGACCCACTTAAGTGTGAGATTTCCTGCCACTGTGAGGTCTGGGCTGAGAGTTCCTGGGTATGTCCCTCTCCGGTAACCAGTCTGCTTCTGTAACCACCATGTACCATGCATCTTTGGGGGAGGCAATTTTTTATATCTATGAAAATTAAGAGATGATCCTCTTCTTTCCAAACAATCTGCTTCAAGTAACTTACACGGTAGCCCTGCTCAGACCCGTCCCTAAGAATGCACATCCCAACCCGTTTGCGTTAGTAGCCAGATGCCCAGCGGTCAGGGGTGGGTTGAAGGAAGCATGGCGCTTCGAAAGAACAGATAAGGAAACAGCCGTGAAAGGAACGCTGGGTTCATTTGGGATCCCCCAGACAAGCTGGAGAGTAAATGAGTGAGGTGTCCATCAATATACACAGGACCCCCAGGGGCACTTTTGAAATAAGGAGAGAAATCTAGCAGAACCTCAGGTAATCTTGCTTCTTGCAACTACTTTGTTGTAACGTTGATGAGAGAAACAAAATCCCTGGACGGAACATGGTATTCAAGCACGATATGCTTTTATCATACATCATTTTACTTAAAGTCTGTTTCCAAGAACCTAAAGGTGATGTGAAGTGAGAACTATTCCAGAAAGGACCCCCAATCACATGGGGGAGGTGTGTGCCCGTGGGGAGACGTGGAAACGGGGATCTTTTTCACTCCTGCGCTTTGGCACTGCTTGAGTGGTTTTTACCACCTTGGAGTCTTCCATTTCAGCATATTAATGAGAACTGTTTTTTTCTGCACAGTTAGGAGCAACATTCAGCAATAAGACTGGTGGCCAATTCTGGTCTCTAAGCTGCTATTCTAGATGAGTGGAAGGTGGAGTCACAGGAGATGAGTCAGGGCGCCGGGGTTCCAGTGGGATCTCTCTCTCTCTCTGCAAAATCCCTTGACAAGGTTGTTTGCAGGCCTGACTAGTCATGCTTTGGGGATAAACTGTGTCCACCTGGAGGGAAGTTAAAAGCAAGGAGGGTGGGAAGACGATATGAGTTTGGCAGACAGACAGGGTTTTCATTCTTATTCGAGGCACCTCCCAGCATGGTCTCTGGGCTGGGCCAGAACAACAACAAAACCTGTACAAGTCCAGCTTACATGTTTAAGAGACGCATGTGTTGTTATGTTTCATCTCAGAGACGTTGGTGTAAAATACTTAGGGAAAGTGTCCATATTTTAAAATATAAGCGAGCTGCTTGACTTAAGTCTCTAATTATACAAGAATGAATTATTAAATGAAATATATAATTAGGTGTTTAAAACGTTACTGATCGTTCACACTAACAAAACAAACTGTGAATTATGCTCTTTAGCATATGATTCAGGCAGCAGTTTTATAGATTTAATGTCCTTGAGGAATATCAGATGTCCTCAAGATATGGAATCTGATTTAACTGAAAGATAGAGGGGAAAACTTTGTAGCCAGAAAAGTCCCCGCTGGCTTCATATCTAAAGAGGATCAAAAGCAAGCATTATTCTTGCTAAGGTTAGCAATAATTTATGCTGAATAAATTATCTGCAGTTTAGCTTCTTTCAGCCAGGGGCACATGGAGGAGTTCTGCAAGGGAAAGGCTGCGTGTGCACGCTCGCCAGCAGGTTCCGACGTGCTGGGACCAAGCCGGGCGGGGCTGGCGAGTGACCCCAGTCAGGGTGCTGTAGGCTGGGTGCACGCCTTGCCCTGGCTCAGCTCTGAGCACATTCCAGCCACTCGCCTTGCTTCACCCACCCGTCTCCTGCCTGACCCGCATTGTGCAGGGAGAAACGTGCATTGGGAGGGAAGAAAAGAGAGTAACGAGGCAGCCTTTAGAAGTCTTAACAGAGCTGGCAGTGGATGCTCAAAGAGAAGTGACTGACACCGGTGACAAATGAGAATGCATTCTTGAAACAAGAAGGTATCCCAAATCTAGGGAATGTTCACAAAGCCTGCCCTCAAACTTTCACACAGAAGTGAAAGAAAGAAAACAGTTCCAGAAAGATCTGCCCCGAGTTTCTCCTGCCAGGAGCTGGAGTTGTTGGCAGAGAGAGTCTGGCTCATGATCCCTATCATTTCGGAGAGCCCGGCCCAGACGTTCTGGCCATGACTGAGTCAAACAAAATCGAGGCCCGATTAGGAGCGTGGGTTTAAACTGTCTGAAAGCGGAATGCGTGAGTGTGTTCGGTCACCTTGCCTGCTAATGACGAGACACTTGAGAGCACAGGGGATCATTATTCCGGCATATCACCAGTGAACTTTCCAGAAAAGCTAATTAAAAGAGCCATTAACATGCTTACCAGAAAGTGAGGGTTTATCACAGAATCTTACTTGCATTTGAAGAATTTGCAAGATTTTTGCCTTGCCTGCTCCTGCCAACTTTCCTTTCCTTTCCTGTGATCTCGAAAGATGAACAAAATTAATTAAAGTCTTATTTTCCTTTTATCATAATTTAGGGATCTCATTATTTTCCCTTTCTCTTACACTGTTACTGTTACCCCGACAAGGCAACCTCTGTCCAGAGGCTCTTCTGTCCACACATTCCCAGAAAATTTCCTTCAGGCTAATGTCCTGTTGATTGTTTCACCCAGGTGGTGTTCTGAAGCCATTTCTAGTCTTTGGTGCTTGATGACATTACTGAGATTTCAAGCACACAGCCTTTTCAATCAACATTTCTGTGTGTGGTGAGCCTACCAAGTGTGTGAAAGACCTAGTATGTGCATGGAGGCCCTATTATGTACATGGTGAGCCTACCATCTGTGTGAAAGACCTACTGTGTGCATGGACATCCTACTGTGTGCAGTGGTGGACCTACATGTGTATGGCAGACCTACTGTGCACATGGAAGACCTACCGTGTGCCTGGAGACCCTACTGTGTGTGTGCTGCACCTCTTCAAACCACTCAAGAAACATGCTGAAAAGCATAAAAGACTACAGGACTCAGTAACAATTTAGAACTGTGTAAGATTTAACATTGTCCTTCTCATGCTCAGAAATTTTAAAGGGTAAGCAAGTGAAATTGATACGTAGGCCCAGAGTGGTTATTTCTCCTGAAATGTGAAAACTACAGGAAACACACAGAAAATGCCAAACCAACCTGTGCATTTGATTCACTAAATGGGCAGACCTGTAATATGACCTTCCTTTGACCCCACAATGAAGTCTAACTTACTGTAATCTTTCCTTCAAGTCTAATTCTTTTGCATTTTCAGTCCTAAAGTAAGATGTGTCTACCACAGAAAATAAAGACAAGCTGCCTGTGTTGGCATGTTTTATTTTGATTTTTCAAAATAAAAACACCAGAATCAAGAATCTACTGTAGCCAGGCCACGGACACCGCACAATCATTACTTTGCTCACCACCAGCCAGGGACTTAGGAAAAAGTCCCCGTGGGGATGTGGGCCACTGGGGCAGGTCTCCAGCAGGCAGGCAGCCACCTTGACTAGATAAAGAATGTTGTGCTCTGTGGGGTGTAGCTGACATCCTTTGTAAAGTTATGACAGTGAAGAAATTAGAAATGGTGAAATGGGAGAAGTCAGTGTTACCTGAGCTGTCCTTTCCTCACTAGCTCCTTGAGCACACAAGTCTTGGGCCCATGCTGGGCTGGCTGTGGAGGCGCAAAGAGCAGAATGGATCTGCAGGTCCCTGGAAGAGACAAAGAAGGTGATGGCTCGAATATGGGAAAAGTGTGAACAGTCATCTCTGAAAAGAGCAGAGCTCAGAGACAGGAACCATAGCCAGAGGGCCTTCCTGGAGGTGGTGAGTTTGGGATGATCGGTGGAAAGTGGTGGGAAGGGAAATTATATAAAGAAACTTTAATAGTGTAATGTGTTCATTCTTTAATAAGATAAACAGCTGTTCATTCAGAATGGCGGGACATAAGTGTTTGGGTTTTGTGGGTACTATGGTTGATTTCTTGGTGTAGGGAGAAGAGAAGGAAGTTCCTCCAGCAAAGAGTCAGTGAGTCCTGGGAAAGGCATCACGGGCAAGGTCCAGTTGAGGGCCCACAGGAGATGGGCAAAATGGTGGCCCATGTCTGCCCCACCAACCCCATGAAGATGTTAGATTAATTTGATAAAATAAAAAAAAGAGCCTGAAAATTCTTTACAAAACATGTAGCTCTCTGTGAGGGATTTTTAAAGATCTTGAAGATAAGACTGCATTCTTATTTTATTTATACCACTTCTTTTATCGTGTAATTAATAGAAGACGATGGCTACACACAGGCCACGTAACTTCCCACTGTCAGTTTTGGAGACCCAGGGCATATTAATGGCCACAGCTTGTTCTAATAAGCCAGACCTGAAAGAGACCACACACAGTCTGTCACACAGTGGTAAACTTTTGGGGACCGAGAAGGCACCAGACATCAAAATCCTCATCAATGTCTAACCCCTGATGAGCACATTTCTATGCCAGTCTTCTCACTAAAGTCCCCGGTGACTTCTAACAATGACAAAATCTTTCTGAATACTGAAAGTATTTCCCCTTCCCTTAATCTTTACATTCGCTACACTACCCACTATTAATGGAAAATTGATTTCGTTATTTCTGACGCTCAGTCTGTCTTATCTGTGGAGGAGTCAGAGGGAGTTCATATGGCTTCTGATGGAGGGACATATTCTTTACACATTTTTGTATATGATTTGGAAAGCCTAAGAAAACAGACAAATCACCAGAAAAGAAATTTGTGCCCTGCAGAGTAAAACTCAGTACCTGGAAATTTCACCACAGGAAGTTGAAATTGACAGGTAGAAACTAGACCAGTTTCATAATATCACTTCACAAACTCACAGTGAAAAACTGTTCTGAAAGTCTAGCTTTTTACCTCTCAAATATCATAAAATGACAGAACTGAGAGGCATTAAAAGGTCATCTTTCTCACCCTCCTGCTTTGGGCACAGAGCATTTCACCAGACAAGATAAATGACTGAATGGAGAGTTTTGTTTGGCTTTGTGTTTTTAAACATCCAGCGATATTTAGCTTTCTCGTAGGTACCTACCTGACCAGTGTTCAATCAGTCTTCTTGTTTTAGAACTACTAATTGGACTCAGTGTAGTTTCCTTTTTTTTTCTTAAGTTCAATTCTCTATAAAGGATGAATTGATGCCTGGTATTGTACGAATATTATTTGATATACCTGAAAAGAGTCCCTGCCTTCTCTGTCTGGTAGCATAGTAAACTATATACTACAGCCAAACCATTTGCTATAAACAATTAAAAATGTTTAATAGAATCCAAACTATCTTTTAATCCACAGCAGTGAGCTGGTAGGACAGTAAGGAAAACTTAAAGCCAAAATGCAGGGTAAAACCAGACTCTCAATCACTAGCAGAGGCCCAAAGCTGACTTTCAAGTGCTGTCTTTGCCAGGCCAAACGAACTGCAGCTTGGTCTTCCAGGCCTGAAGGGAGCAGCAGGCCATCTAGGGTGGAAGGTGACAAGGAGGTCTCCACATAAAGACAGACTCCCAAGGGGCTATACTTTCTGTAAGAGCAAACCAAAAACAAGCCCTCCACTCTCCAGGAGACCACAAGGAAGATTGTATCTTGAACTCTGAAGCTGAAAAACAATCATCCCTGCAAATTTATGATGACAGGGGAGCTCCCAACCCCATCCTCAGAAGAGACTGAATTTCAAAATTATTCTATCTGGAATTTTGGAAAATCAAATGTTTGATTTTGAAGGGAAAAACCAAGACTTTCATTTTACTCAAGCAAATATGAAACATCTTTGAAGGACACCACTTCAGCACAGATTTGATAAAGTTCCCACAGATGTGGACCCAGGAAATAGAGAACTCAGGTACCACCAAGAACCAAGGACACAAAACACCCTGATTTGGGATTCAGTTGCTGGCAGAAAATAAGTTGCTAGCAGAATAATATAGCAAGACCATCTTCCAGGAGAAACAAAGTTTATACCACCAAGTTATAGGAATAATTTTATGCATAGATTGAAGCATAAAGGAACAGGCTGGTCTCTGTCTTTGATTCTGACAATACCTTCATCAACAGAGTACATGTGCATCCATTCATGCATGCAGACCCAGAGCAGGGCACCCACGTGAAAACACATGGCCTTTTTTCTCCAAAAGCTCATAAACAAGTAGGACAAATAACAGAAACAGGAATTAGTACTCTCCTATTTTTATTTACTTAGTTGTCTAAGTGTCTAGCAATTTTTAACTTTTTAATCTGATCTTTAAAAATCATGACACACCCTGGTAGAATAGCATTTAGGTCTGCTGCCTTCAGACAAGTGCAATCCACATATACCCCAAGCACTGGGGTTCACATCCCAGGGTTGGAGGGGAGCAACCAAGATGAACAAGTAAATAAAAATAAAATAAAATGCTTCTTCCTCTTCTCTCTCAAAAAAATGCATTAACATATTGTTTTGGAAATTAAAGTTACTACAATAAATATTAATATTTTTTAAAGGAAGGGCACAGGCAGGAATGAAGATGAGCAGAAGCAAACAGGCAGGAAGAGAGAGGAGGAAGAAGAATTTATTTATTTTATTTAGTTGTTCATCTGGGTTGTTTTAAATGCTCCAGTCTCAAACCTGGGTCCTTGGTATGTATGTGGGCTGTGTCCAGCAGCCTTTTCTGCTAGGCCACCAGGGCACACCAATATTAAATTTTTTTTTTAATTACATCTATATAATTTGCCAAAGGTTCAAAATAATGATGTAAATCATCATTTCTACCTTTTTTCCTAACAACCTTCTACCCACAACCTTCCTGTGCTTCTCACGGTACGTTGTTTGGAAATGTAAGTATGCGTTAAGATTATAAGGAAAAAAAAGGATCTGCTAACCTGAAAGGTATGTTGGTTCTGTTGGAGAGGGGAAGAAAACGTGTTGGACCAGGTGGGATTCAAAGACAAATGCAGAAGTCATGCGAGTGGACCAGCAGACCTCTCGGCTGGACGTTTTCAGTCCTAGCACTTCGACTCCTCTGCTTTGTATTTCTTCCTGTCCTTGGGCCCCAGTCCTCATCTTTATTGCCTTCTGCCCTCATTTTTCTAGAGCACAGACTTCTTTAAATATATATTTTATAGATATTTGTGTATGTTATAGAGACATATCAATATATGACATGAGATTCATTTTAGACCTTCCACAGCAGGAAATGCTTTATTCTACTTTCACACACAATAGTTTGGTTGGGTAGAGGATTCTATTTGATAATTATATTCCCTAAAATTTCAAAGGTGTTACTATTAAGAAATCCAAAGTCATTCTGGTTCCAAATATATATTTTTACTCTAAAACTTTTTAGGATTTTCTCTTTCCCCTACATCTCGGATGTCATAATAAAGTTTCATGATAAGAGATCTTTTTTCGTTCATCATGGTGGCTACTCAATAGACCCTTTCACTCCAGAGACTCCTGTCCTACAGTCGAAGAAATTTTTCTAATATTAGTTCATTAACATTTTCCTTGCCTCCAGTTACTCTCGTCTCTACTTTCATTAGTTACATCTTATCTAAAACAGGCTGGACTAACCTGGGATAATCCTCTAATTCTCAGTTTTTTTCTCTTATTTTAACTTCTTAGGTTTTGGGTTTTGTTTTGGGTTTTTTGTGGTTTTTTTTGGATGTTTTGTTCTATTCTGTTTGGGGAAGAGTTCCTCAAGCTTATCTTCCAATATTTCTACTAGAATTCTATTTCAGCTATCATATTTTAATTCCCAATAGCGTTTCATCTCTTCTGGTTGCTCCTATTCCTCATCTTCTTTCATAGAGGCCATACCACCATCTGCCCTGAATCAATTAAAATTAGATTTCATTTTCTAGATGTTTTCTTCAGTTTCCTGCCTCGTATCTGCCTCCTCTAAAGTTTCTTTTCTTCCTTCTATTTGTTCAATCTCTCTCATTTCACAGACCTTCTACATATGAGTGGTGGTTCTTGGCTATCCACTTCTGTTTCAACTGCAGCCTTAAAAATCCAAGTGGAATCTCTACTCACCTAGACTGGTTTGCTAAGTCATAATTTTCACTGTAGTATGATGGGCTACTGAGATAATACTTCATGAGAATAGCTAGACTGTCAATATGTAAAGGTCATTTCTTTATGCTCATACCATTTCCTCAGAGGAGAATCTATCAATCTTCTGTCCAGGTGGGTGTATACGTGCAGATTGGGTGGTGGGATGTATGGAAAGGATCTTGGGATGAAATGCCTGACTTCCATTTTTTCAGGAGTGGAGTAGGGCAAGGGAAGTAGAGGTCATTTGCATTTACTTCATCCCTGTCCTTCACTGTACTAATTATCACTGAATCTTATTTCCTCTAGGGTTTCATTTATCTAAAACAATACTGAACTGTGATCCCTGTCTGTGGAGATAGTCACTGGGACGCATGGGATGGGGCCAGGGACTTCAGCATCCAGTCACTGCACATGCAGACTTTCTGCTGGTGTCTGGTTTCTGCCCAGCACCTGCCCACTGCCTGCTGCCCACAGCTCGTGGGCCTCTGCTCATGCTCTCCCAGCTGTGTGGAGCAGGTCAGCTCAGCCTCCCCTCTGAAACCTTCAGACTGTCCTTTCCTCAGCTCTGCTCATTCAGTGGCAGCTCCAGTTTGCTGGAAATATTTTCTGATTTGCTAGTGTCTCCATCTTCTTGTGCTGGTGAGTTTACCCATTTTCATTCCTTTGTGGCCATTTTTCAATAGCTTTGGGGAGGGGAAGGAAATAAAGGTGTGTGACATTCTGCCATGTTTAGCAGAAGAGGTCTAGTGGAGGTGTGTCCGGCAGGTGATGATGAGCACCATCATATTGCTCAGACTGCCCCCTCGCCTCGAATTTCCTCTTTGAATACCTGGCCCTCCTCCAATAAGGCAGACACTGTGACTTGCCTTCATTGTATTCCAGGGCCAACAACAAGAGATATTTATTGAATTCATTCACCCAGATGGTTTAACTCTGGATCCTCTACCACAAAAGCATGTCTACCATTTATTTGTTAAGCACCTTGGATATGGCATGGTCTGGTCTAAACGCTTTGCAGATATTACTTTCTTCAAGTGAATCCTCCTGACAGTGCTAAGATGTAGATATTATTGGCCGTGTTTACAGATCAGAAAACTATGACTTCACTGGGCTGAAGGATTTGGGACAAACTAGCTAAGCTGTGACCCAGTATTCACGTCCAAACCCTGCTCAAGCTAAAGACCTCGCTTCATCCACATGATGACACAGCTCCAGACAAAATTTAATATCGGGAGAATGGAGACAGCAGCAAGACTACTTACACAGAGACTCGACATGAAAGGCTTAAACCTAGAAAGCAGGTACCAAACAGAGATGAGTGACAAAATCATCTGAACCAAGGTCCAATGCTGTTGAGTGCTTATTTGAATTTGTCAATACAGAGTTGAACATTGCTTTTCAAAGTTCATAGTTGATATGTGTTGGACAGAGCATTTGTAAGAGTACTTCCAAAATTATCTTGTTTGATTTGCTAAACGAAATGATCAAAAGTCAGCTTCTATGTGAATAAGGTGCTTTTAAAGTCTGAAGGAAGAATTTTTGAGCAATGTTTGTGATGCAATTATAATTTATTTCAGGAGAATGTTTGAGCAACTGATATGACTGAAAATAGAAAAGTCAAATGCGTACTGATAAGCACAGTGCATTAAGTATCCCCAACTTAACTATGATTTAACATCATATTCCCCAGGAAGGTATTTGGACTTGGAATCAACCATTGAACATGTTTTTCATTGCAAAAACATATTGAAATAGAAGCAGCTCTCACGACACAGCTTTTAGTATCATCGAATTTCGGTTTGTTGAAATTTCTTCTCCGATGGCTTCCATTTCTTCTGCATCCAAAATCTGATACCCAAACTGAAGCAGAAACAGAATTTTTCTTATGGCAAAGGGTTGCCATGCAATTTCACTTATTTTGAAAGCTGGCCGTGGCGGAAGGTATGTGCTAAGCATTCTAGCACATTTAAAGCTGAATAAAACACATGTCTGCAAACATCCGGGATGGGGGAGCGCAGACCCAGGCAGACAGAGTGCGCTGTGCCGGCGACGCGCTGCGGGGTTCCAGAGAAGTGGGACCACAGGGCAGAGCAGACAAGGGACTCCAGGAACTGACCTTCGGCAGGCAGACATCAGGGAAAGGGCATTCTCAGGTAGGGTCGCCGTGAGCAGACTCCCAGTGGGAGAAAGGCCAGCAAGCAGCAGCAGCAAAACAGACATGGATGGCTGGGAACATGCATTCATTCCCTACGGCCACCATAACAAATTACCACAAGCTTGGCAGCTAAAGCTGCAGAAATGTATTTTCTCACAGGTCTACAAGTACAAAATCACAGGGTCAAATAGTTGGCTGCCCCTGGGAGCTCTGTGTGCGATGCTCTCCCATGCCTCTGGTGGCAGGCCTGGGGCTCTGGCCGGCGTCTCTACCTCTCTCTGCCTCCATCTTCACGTGGCTTCATCTCTTTGTTTTCCCGTTCCCTCTCCTCTTCCCTCTTCTTCTCAGGACTTCTCGTTAGATTTAGGACCTGTTCTAATCCAGAATGATCTCATCAAAGATCCGTGTTCCAAACAAGTTATATTCTGGGGTTCATGGTAGATGTATTTGGAGGCAGGGGGATGACAAAATTCAAGTCTCTACAAGTCGTCTCTCACATAAATGGTTAATTTAAAAAAAGAAATTTATCTTCTACTTATACTTGGTGATGAGTTGAATCAGTAAATATCCATTTTCCTAAATTTAAATCTAGCTAGCTAGTGGCGCTTTGAGATCAGGATCAGGTCCAGGTGACTAATTGCTGAGGAGACCTTCCCAAATCCATGTCCCATCACATGTGTGGAAAATCCACTCCCCTGATATGACTGACCCCTGCGGTGTCCCAGAAACTGTCCATGAGAAATGCAGCCTTGTGCAACCATTCACCCCCCCACACCAAGAGGAGACCTCATCTCCATATTTGAGCAATGCCCTGCAAAATCCTCAGCAAGACATGAATCAAAAGCATTATAAAAATTAGGCAAAAAATATGTCTAAATGAATCTGAAAGTTACTTTATACACAGGAGGCATTCAGAAGCTAAACCTTAAGAATGGATTCTGTAGGACATTTCATAATTGCCTTAATTACAGAAAACACTTCTTATTGGATTAGAGGTGCAATTTGATGCTCTTTGGGTCCTAGATAAAGAACTCAGTAATTGTATGAAATGATGGACAGGCTTTCAGGCGCCTGCACTTGTTTTTGACACTGTGATTTAAGTGTGAAATTGATCTGAAGTCAGTGTGGGTCTTCCATCAAGTCTGCTCCAATGCAAGCCGTGCGTTTTCATTTGCACTAATTCAGTACAAAATACCCTTTTGGTGTGCAAAACTCAAATGCATCTCTTGAAATAGAGAGTCCAATTTATGCTATGCTATAATCATAGCAGTTCTAAACTAATTTAACACCCTGAAGAAGTTAATTAACATCATTAAAAAGTGCATCCAGTCAAGTATAACATGTGACCCAAATAAATAATTGAATGAACTTTCCTACTCCAGAGGTGACGTGTTCCAGGACTGTCCTCTTTCATCAGACCTGGTCAACAACTGTTCGAAATATCTGACAGTGACCACATCCCTACGTGGCGGCCCCATAAACAACTTAAGTTTCATGGCTGACATTGATTTATACATCTTCTAAAGAGATGGTGCATGAAATGATCAGAATGGTCAATAATGCAAGCAAAATGTATGGGCTTGAGATAAGAGAGCAGAAAACAAAATCAATGCCTTCCAGCTACCAGCAGCATGAAGCAGAGTTCATAATAGATGGCATTAAACTTGAACAAGTTGCATCATTCAAATACCTCAGAGGAACTGTCATTCCAACAGTAATTGCAAGAATAGAATTCACATAAATGAGTATATATGACTTTAGTTTGGTCACTGAAGGCGCTTTACCAACTAAAAGCTACTTAGATGAACTGTTTGGGGTGCATTCATATCGCAAAAAATTTAAAGGAGGTCTCTAAGCATACTAATGAGTATCATTAGGTGCATAAAATTTAGATAGTGAACAAAGTCAATATATTGTTTTAAACCTTCACATACAAAATAGATGCACAAAGGGCAAAGCAATCAGCTGCAAATGGATGATTATTTTTCCTTTAAAGAAATGAAATCGAATGGAATTAAATCTGGCTGTCTTGTAATCAACACAGTCATTTTTAAGTCCCACAGGTCAGATAACTTTCTGTTTCAGAAACATAAAAATAAAAAAAAAAAGAGTTCTGGAAAAGTGTTTGGTCGAGCTGAGTGGTTGAGCACATTGGCTGAGAAATCAGTCGGCCTGTGTTCCATTCGCACCTTTACCACTTATTAGCTTTTTCATTTAACCTCTCTGGGCCTCTGTTTATTCATCTGTAAAATGAGATTAATTATAAGCACCTCGCAGGGCTGTTGTGAGACTGTAATAACAGATGTTGCATTAATCCCTGAATAAACTGCTTCTCCGTCGTTTCAGTATATGTATGATTCTGTTTGTCTTTATACCCAATTTTTTAGAAGCTAGTAAATTAACACCAGCCTTTTAAAACAAGCTTGCCACTTAATAATCCCTATTTATTATGAAAATTGCAGTGTCCGAATCCATTGCAGGTAAAGAAGTAAGTGGTCAAACTGCTCTCTGGAAATTTAAATACATTCTGGAGAACGATGCACTGACAGCAGAATTCACAGCCAGGTTTAGTTCCCACTTCATCTTCCTTTATACATTATCCAGGTGAAGGGGGATTCCGCTAATCCTACCTCGCATCTTCCATTTACCCCTGAAGTGATTTCAAGTCTCCGAGGATCTTTTCAAATTCCAGGTCAGCCACCCACAGTTTTGCATCCTATTATCCTCTGGAATTGCTGCCACTTCAGACATGGCTGCACCATTCCGAGTTTCTCCAGCTTTTTCTCGGCAGCGTGCATGAGTGCCACATGGCCAGGCCCATTTCTAATGGCAACGGGTGGCTCTTCTCCCATCGCTGTATAAATTAGCAGCTTTTCCTTCATTTGTGTCATGAACAACTGTCGAAGTGGGTAAACATTTTGTTGAAATACTGTACATAAAAGTAATCATATGTTAGGAATGCAAATGCCTGTGTCTGGGGGCACCGGGGCTGAAATCCTGGCTCTGAGCAAGAAAGGCTCATGGTTCTGGCTCTCTGCCTTTAACCAGTCATGGAAACAGAAACACAGCCTCTCCTCCAGCCAGAAAGGTGACTCTGCAGCCATCGAAGGCTGGAAAGCACGGCTGCTCCTGGCCAGCATCCCCTCCGCAGAAGCCTCCTGGTGAAGGAATGCCTTTCCCGCCCAGCACCCCGGGAGACTGCAGCCTGTCACCCGACTGTGCTTCCTTCGCTGCTGCCCGAGCTGTGGGAAGAGCAGTCGTGGTCTACCACCTTCCTGGACACGAGTTGCAGACATGTGCCCATGTCCTCTTCATTTTCTGAGCACCCGAGAGTTAGAACGACAACCCAGCAGAACACCTGGGGACTGGCTGAGACATGAGTCAAGTCAGCAGGGATGATCCAAGAAAGGTGCCAACGTCCCACCGAGAAAAGAGAAAACAACAGTTACTGCTTTGCTGATTTTCATTGAATCTTTAATCAACCCAGTGCTTAAAAAAAGAGAAAGTAAGGTATGTATCCATGGAATGCTACCCAGCTGTTTTTAAAAGAGAAATCCTGCCATTTGCAACAAGCTGGGTGGCTCCAGAAGCTGTCATGCTTAGCAAAATTAGTCCGGTGGAAAAAGGCTAACACAGAATTTCACTCATGTAGGAAAGAGACAAAAGAAAGAAATGAAAAATCAGACAAATGCTCTTAGACTCCCAGTACAAAACACTGGTTACTGGAAGGGACAGGAGAAGTGGGCTGGATACACAGGTTAAAGTGAGGTCAGAGGTATGGTGATAGACGGAAGCTAAATTCTGAGAAGGAATTCAATAATATAGTCTATACACATGTTGATATTTAAGTCTGTACATCCGAAACCTCTATGTTATAAACCGATGTTGCTTCAACTTTAAACAAAGGTGTGCGTAAGTGTGTTTGGGGTGGAGGTGTCATGTGTGACAAACCCCGATCTCTCTGTCTTAAAAGCAGGTATGAAAGGAAAAAACGATGCAAGAGGAACAAATGGCATCCAGGGGGCAGAGGGGGCTGGCTGTTCCCCTGGGACAGGCTTTTTGATCTCTGACGCCCTCTTTGCTGGACAAGCCTGGGTTCCACCAAGGACTTGGTTCAGAGAGAAAAGGAAAGCAATTGCTAACAAATATCCAATGACCAGACACTGTGAAAGAAGAGATCATTCGTCTATGTTGAAACAGATGCTATAAACTTAAAATCTGTGGGATTTAAGGGAAAGGAGGGTGGAAACAGCCAGGTCCACCTAACCCAGCATCACATTGCTGTTACCAGGAGGTTATCTGCTTGCTTCTGTGTCTGCTGCCTTTATCCTTGTGCCTTAGAATGTGTCGCTCCCCAGCTAGGGGGTCATCCCTGCTCAGGAGCCCCAGCGCCAGGACCCCATCACAAAGGGGCTGGAAGTGTCTCCTTGCTGGAGCAGTCCCTGCGTGCACACCTGCGCCCCGCTCCTGGGTAAATGTCTCTGGGTGGCTATAAATATCTACCAAGTTCATCTACATAGTTGACATTGATAGAGGAAGAAACTCAGGATCTTTCACATGCTCCTGGTAATCGTAGAAATTGCTTTGCCCTCTTTTGTACAAACTCTTGAACTTGTTCATTATCCTTCTAATAATTTCATTTGCAGAAATAATCATAGATGTTGATAAAGACTTAGCTGCAAGAATATCCATTGTATCATTGTCTGCTGCAGTGAAATTTTGAAAATAGTCTAAATATCCAATAAGAGATGCATGTAATGGAATAATTCAGCCATCAAATACAGTGAAGTAAATGAATATTGATGAGCAGAGAAACATGCTTTCATATATTAGGTGGGGAACAATACACAAACTACACAAGAGACACAAGGTGATTCTATAATTATATATAAATGTTTCCTATGTATAGATGCATCCTACAATGTACATTTAAATTTTTTCTATATATATAGATCCTATCATATATGTAAATGCTTATTATTTACTATAAACCCTATAATTTTATATGTATTACATATAAAAGTGCTAATTTGTAGGTATAAATAGATATACATAAAAGCCATCCACTACCGGGTGAAGCACATTAAGTTTTTACTTTATTGCTTTGGTATTTTGATTTTTTTTTGATACAGAAAGCAAACCAAAGATGCTTGTAATGACTCCTCCCATGAAACTGACACTTTCTTTTTTATTATGAAATATTTTAAGCTACAGTTGATCTGCGGAATAATGTAGTTGGTGCATGTAAGTATGCACCACCAAGCTTCTACAACTCTATTTCTGGGTAACTTTGCTTTTAGCACAGGGTATGAGAGATGAACAAAAGTAGGTCAGGATGCTGAAATGCTGCACAGATTTAACCTCCAGTAATGAGAGGTTCCTTTCTGACCCTCTTAAACTCAGTTTTTAACTGCCCAGACTATCTTGCAAAAACACCCTTTCTCCCAGCCTCAGCACCAGTAATAGTAACATAGAATGCAACACAAAGAACCATGATTTTTCCCTATTCAGGGAGCTGTTATCATCTGCTGCGGTGAGCTGGTGGCAGAGTCTGAGCCCAAGCCCCCACTCCGCTCACCTCCTGATTTCCTTAATCTTTTTGCTTCTATCAACCACAGGGAATGGAGACACTTATAGGTAACAACTGACAATTTGAACAGAAAATACAGAGAAAAGCTGTGGAAAGCAAGTGTCTGAGATTATAGCTGTTGACTTCTAATATTATTTGATAGATGAAGCCGCTACAATTATCTACTGCTCGTGGGTTCCATTACTAGGACAAGAAGCACACAGAATCAGGGCAATTTCCCAAACAATATATAGGACCACTTAACTTTGTCAAGAGCCATTTCTGCCAGTGAAGCCTCCTTGTAAAAGACACAAAGATAATCTGCTGGAGACTTGACACACAAGTATTTGGTTCATACACATGAGATGCCTTTTGTTATTTCTGCCATGCTCTAGTTAAAGCCAAATTGGATATTATTTTTAACTAAACGTTTGTTTTATAAAATGCAGTCATGGACTCTACCATTGTCCCCTAAAATAAAGGAAAAGGGAAACAACTGCAAGTTGAAAATATAAGAACATCCAAACCTCTGAAAAAGAGAACAAAATTTCTACCCAATATTTTTTTTTGAATCTTCCTTGCAGCTAACTACCCCAAAATTATGAGAGCAGTTTTCATTCTTAAAAAATTGCTCTGTGGTTTCACCCTCCATTACTATTTAAAGATCAAAAAGAAACTCTGTCTCTAGAGGAAGAAAAAAGCAAGACATCCAAAAGACAAAAAATAAAGTGCTTGAGCAGTGAGCTGAATTATTCTCTCTCCTAAGTGTTCCTTCATTATGAACTCTGAATTTAGATTAAGCCATTGGGTGGGATGAGTTTGGGAAATATTAGCATTATGTCAGGAATTGCCCTCCTTCCTCATCCCGCTCCATCCTCACCTTGGAGAATGGAGAGAAAGGAGGAACCCAAGGAAGATCAAAAATCTAAATTGGGAAAACATAGATAACTCAAGCCTGGGGATTTTTTGATGAATACCTCTCCATAAGTGATACTCTATCGAGAATAGCAAGCTCACCCAAAGCGACTACCTCCATCTCCTGGAGTCCATGTATGAACTTAAATAGTGCCTGTTTTCTACATTAGAAAGATCCTGATTTTATTTTCTTTTTATTCTTGTTGATTTTGGTGCATTACCAAGGCCAAAGACAGGGAAGTTTAAAAAGCATATGGGATATTGAGTTTCTTTCCTTCCCCTTGTCTTTTTTATATCCTCATCTTTCAACTGATAAGCACTTGACCTGCCTGACGGCTGGCAGGCTGTGTCTCCCTCATCAGATGCCCTGAATTCTTCTCCACACTTAGCAGAGAGACGCCCCAGTCCCCCCAAATCTGGGTCAGTTGAACATTGGGGCACAGAACTGGTCAAAATGCACTCGCCTCCTCCCTAATGTTTCAGAGAGATCATTAAGTCTGTACAGTTTAATTATAACATCCAGAATTTTTTTTATTATTATTCTTTCCCAGCTCCCAAAGTCTTTTAAGTCTCTTTTAAAAGGGCCTCTACACAAAGGGTAACCATCCTAGAAAGAAAGAAGCTCAGACTCGGCCAGACCACTTCCACTTGGGCATTGATTAGATGTCTTTTTTTTTTTTTTACAAATTCAGAAAGAAAGGGGACACGATTTAAACTAAAATAGAACCAGGCACATTGTACAAAGGATTATTTCAAGTAATTCTCCTTGAAACTATAACAAAGGAATGTTTCCTGGGGATTAAATGGACTGTCAGGTAATCAGAAAAGTTCTTTTAGGTTTTTCCTCAGGAAGAAAAAGAGCACTTTGGATGGATTTTGTTCCTGGCATTTTGTGACACTTTACAGCTTATTCCCTGGTGTCACACCGATTTATTTTATTATTCATGAGCTCCGTGAAGGAAGGAATGATCTTAGAGGTCCCCAGCTGGACCACACTAATAGATCCTTTTCTTCCCCTCCATCTACTGTTACTTTAATATGGATAAGATTGTTTTATTAATGAGAGCAAATGGGTTTCCTGAATATCAACCTCTCCTTTGGTCACTCTGGAACCTGAGATACTTGATTAATTGATTTCCAACTTTTTGAGCACCCACACTATTTTTGACACTGTACTTTTTTAAAAATGAGGACATAAATGAACAAAAGCTGTACCTCCAGGAAGTTACATTCTAATGAAACAAGACTGACCTCCATTACTAATTGATGACGCTACAGTCAACTATCAATTATTCATGTAAAGATTATCCATGACACACTTTGTAGAGCATCCATTGTGAATTTGAAAATCCCAGGCTCTCCTGCTTCTCAGCTGCGCAGATGAAGGGGCTGTGATAGGAACCACCTCACCACCCTATAGATTTAGCTATAGAGGGTCACAGGCCAGTGCCCCTCACCCCTATCGATCAGTCTTCATCCAAAAATAGTCATGGGACACTTCCAATAGGGCACTCTGCTAAACACTACAGAAAATTATGAATTCAATGTGTATAAGGTGTACCAGATACTCACAGACAGGGGGCTAACTACACCGATGGAAAGCAAAAGGGAAGGGTTTCAATGGGAAAATGAGACTTGACTTGAGTGTTGAAAATTGAGTGAGTGCTGAGGGGTGGACAGAATAAGAAGATATTCTAAGTAGAGTCTGAGTGAAGGCATAGAATTGTGAAAGTAGCTTGTTGAGTTATGGGATTTGCATGCTGTTTCATGTGACCCTGGGGTCAGTGGATGGGGGAGCATAATGAAGTTACTAAGAAGAGAAAGAGCTGGAGAGATTAGCAGAGAAGGGCCTCAACAGGACTTCTTTACTTTGAAATTTGAAGGAAAAGGAAGGAGTTTAATATGACCCCTTCAGTCCAGTATATGGTGCTGGTAATAAGGTGATTGGGCATCACTAAGACTGGGAATATTGGAGGAGAATCAGTTCTAGGGGGAAAACAATGCATACCACGGACATGTCCATGGACTCCAGTGCTGAGAGCAGTGAGTAGGTGGAAATCTGGGCACCAATACTTGGGTTTCACAGGTGACTGCTATTGGGCTGACAATCAACTGAAGTCAAAGGTGTTCTCACACACCCCGTTACAGAAGGCGGGTCTCCATCACCTCTGCGTCCACCTCTGTGGACACGGACATGTGGACTGATTCAGACAGGGAAATGAGCCTAGATGGCCGAGACCAAATATCTAGAGTGCCCAATCTCATGGTTTTTTCTAAATCAGTGTAGACATGTGTTCTGCTTTACTTTGGCTGTACAGACTGTGTGAGAGATGATACCTCAAGTCCAAAGACAAGAGCATCACAACCAGGCTGAGAGTGGACTCTCAGTGTCCACAGAGGGAAGCATGACAAAATGTCTAGGAAATGTCACTTGAAAGATAACATCTCCGTTCATGGCCCTGTTCATGAAACCAATACATACTGAAGACTTACCAGAGCCACAGGGAGCCCATTAAATCCCTCTCCTCCTGGAGCTCCTTTCCCCGCCATGGGACAGATGCCACCAGCTGTGGTCACACATACGTGAACTGGGGTGACATGTCCAGGGGAAGTGACAGCTTTAGAGAGTGGTCAGAGGAGAACACTGAGAGGACATTGCTCTCAGCTCTGAAAAGAGTGAAACCATGCAGGCCAAGAGGAGAAGAACCAACATTCCAGAAAGGACAGCAGAGAAACTAAAACCAACATGAGCCTGATGTGTTCAAGGAACAGAAAGAAAAATGGAAGTCCAGTCTGACCAGGGCTGAGCCGACCATGAGGACACGAGAAGGGCCTTCCCTCCAGCAGGAGGGACCCAAGTCAGCCCTTCAGAGGCCTCCGCCCTGTAACTCCACTGTCAGGACTTCTCCACATCTGTCAGAAGAGTAACGCTTCCATCAACCGAGGAGAAAAGTAAATGAGGGGAACCATGCAGATTGCCTGGCCTAGAGGACGTGTCCACTGCATGCTGGCACCCATCCTCCTCCTCGTCTTTCCTGAACAGCAGTCAGGGAAGCTCTGAGCCTTGTGCAAGTACAAAGTCAAAAAGAGGCCTTTCTGGCCTCAGGGTGTGAGCTCCTCCTTGCCTTTGGCACTGGATTCCAGAGCTGACCTTTGGCACAGCCCTCCCTGGCACCCTAGGGCCAGAGATCACTGTTGCCAAGAGAGAGCAGATGAGGAGCAGGCAAAAAATGTCCCCTGGGAGCCAGGAGGCCTTCACATTCATTTCCCAGAAAGCCTGGTGTCTGAGCTGAGGTCTCTGGAGCTAAAAACAAGCAGTAGCTAACTCTGCAAAAGTGATGCTTTTTAAAGTCAACAGTTAGTCTGAGGTCCTGAGAGAAAGGTACTCTGAAATTCAGGTGAGCTGCTAGAACATCCCCTGTTCCTGCCTCCGACAAGGGGAAGAGGGCAGGGCAGCAGGACGGGGTGAGCTCCTCACCTGCTGCTTCGCTACTGAGTCACCCCGTGGGAGACTCCGTCTGGCTGAGCACCTTTTAGAGCCACTTGCCCCATCACCTCCCATCTTCCGGCTGCTGCCTCATTCACCAGGGCTGCCAAGAGAGGGTAAAAGCTCAGTCACAGCTCGCTCGCCCACCATCAGCAGGAGTGAGCCTGGGGAATGCTTGCTCGTTATCTTTAAACACAAGCTACGTAAAGGAGGAAAAACGGCAGCGACCTATGGACACCTCTCACCGCTTTCTCTTGAATACCCAAGTCTTCGTCTGGCTTTCATACTTGATCCCTCAACAAGACACTTGTGGGATTTGGGTACACGGAGTTCATTGTCCTGGGAAATCTCTTTGGAAAGCGTGTGGCAGGCTGAATACTGTCCCCAAAAGAAACATGTCCACATCCATGTCCCTCCTCATCCCCAGAGCCTCTGAATGTGAGCTTTTTTGGGAAAAGGGACCTTGTAAGTACAACAAAAATCAGGATGATGAGATGAGAGCATCTTGCCTTACCCAGTGGTTCCTAAATCCAGTGATGAATGTCCTGATAAGAGAGAGGCAGAGGAGATTGCACAGACAGGTGAAGGGACACTATGACTACGGAGGTCGAGACTGGAGTGACACCGCCGGAAGCCGGAAGCCACCAGAATCCAGAGGAGACAGGGATCGGGTGCTCCCCAGAGTCTGCAGGAAGTGCAACCCTGCTGACCGTGACTTTGAGCATCTGGTCTCCAGAACTTTGACAGAATACATCTAGGGCACTTCAAGCTGCCCAATCTGTGGTCGTTTGTTCCAGCAGGGACAGGAATGGAACACACTGTGTCAAGGGAAAGTATCTAAGACATTACCACCTCCTATAGGCGAGGGACTTTCTATCACGGTTGGAGGGTGGAGAAACCTGGTCGACAAAACCAGAGATTCCAGTGTCAAAGCCCGTTGCCCATGTTCTGACGGAGATGCTGTGGAGCAGTAACCAGAGGAAGAGACATGGTGACCAGCATTTCTTTTCTATCTCAGTCACCAAAAGCCTGAGAAAGCAACCAATCAGGGGACCAGGGCATTAACTCATAAATGGTAAAGTGTTTTATCTGGAATGCTTTCTAGAGAAGCTTAAATGTCCCTGCCAACTGGAGGTTTCAAGAAATATAATCAACTCTTCTTGATGAGAAGAGAAAAATTGAATAAGTGTAAAGCAAACGTAGATTCCGACTGTCGAAGGCGCCACGGGAGTGACTGCGCAGGCGCAGACATTTCTGGGGTCAACACTCCTTTCCCTCCCACCCTCTCACTGCCTGGTGTCGCAATGATAGGCATTGATTATTGACGCTGATACATTCGAGGACATCCTCTCTCTGTCTCTCTGTCTCCCTCTCTCTCCCTCTCTCTCCTCTGTCTCTTTCTCTGTCTGTCTCTCTGTCTCTCTGTCTCTCTGTCTCTGTCTCTCCTTCTCTCCCTCTCTCTCCTCTGTCTCTCTGTCTGTCTCTCTCTCTGTCTCTCTGTCTCTCCCTCTCTCTCCTCTGTCTCTCTCTCTGTCTGTCTCTCTCTCTGTCTGTCTCTCTGTCTCTCTGTCTCTG
>RJWH01003571.1:0-146438 GCA_004363575.1 Solenodon paradoxus
CAGACTTTACCTTGTTCCCCACAGTCTCCTGCCCCAGCAAGGCAACATTTGTCTGTTGCATTCGCTGCGGTGACTGGAATTGCCAGCGGCCCATGCTGCAGGGTTCTGGGCCCGGAGGGGGGACCTGTGGGGGGTGGGGGGGGACAGTGGACAGAGTCACTGGTGGGGGGGGGACACTAAGTGTGAGGGCAGAAAGAGGCTCCCTGAGCCCCAGGCCCCAGCCCCTCCACTCAAGGCCCCTACTCTGCTCTGCAAAGATCTCTACCAGCCCCTCCTTCACCAGCTGCTGAGTCCTGGAAACCTTCCTGTCTCCTCCCCTCTTCATGCTCCCTGTTCTGAGGACGCCCCTCCAGGCCACTTACTCTGGGGTTCACAGTCCTCTCATTCATTCGGCTGAAGCTCGTCTCCCGCTCGGAGCCCCTGGCCAGCATCGGCAAGACCTCATCCCCCTGGGGCAGTAAAGAGCCCCTAGCCTCAGAGGGTGGCAGCTCTGCCATGGCCTTCCCAGCCCACTGTCCCCACTGCCCCTGGAGGACCCCTGCCCCTGGGGACAGGCAGCCCTCCCCCAGCTCAGCTTACATGAGGGTGGGTCATGGGGACAAAATCCGAATTGGTGATACTGTGCCTGGGGAGGAGAGCCTGGAAAGAGGCCACAGAGGACTGTCAGCAGTGGGAAGCAGCTGCGCCTGGTCCCCTCGGCCTCCAGGCTGCGCGGTGCTGGGGCGGGTGCAGGACTCAGCACAAATGGGTGTACTTGGGGAAACTGAGGAGTGTAGGGAGAATCGAGAGGAGGCCCTGATGATGTAGGGGAGCCAGCAGGTCAGGTTCTTGTCTGAGCCGAGTGACCTCAGCTGTGCCACTTCTTGTTGGCCTCAGTCTCCTCCCCCGTCACATGGGAGAGTTGGGAAAAAAACCGTGGTTTTTGCCCGAGCTCTTTCACCTTGTGTCTGAACAAAGAGTCCAGCAGCTACCATTTTTTAACAAGCTTGCGATCCCCAGACTGGAGGGCTTCACTCACCCTAAGATTCTAACAGGGGTCTGGCCTAACGTACCTGCTCCCCCAGGAAGGCCTGGGAGGGTGGCTGAAAGACAATGGGATTCTTGGCAGACTCTTCAGTGAAGCCGGTCTCCTCTTTGGCACCAATTGATTTCTTCTGCAAGAGATCTGCAAAAGACCGCCTCTGTGCTGCCCACCCACTGAGGTCCAGTGTTCTCAGGGGTGGGAGGGAACTGGTCCCAGGATCTGGAGTAGGCTGCCCATACAGACCATTTTAAATAGAACAGTACCATCGTTTTCGTATTTCCCAACCAGCCTGTCATTTTAACATAAATGTCAATATTGTCCCATTTTTAATAAGCCAAGACCTTCTTCAACATGGGACTAAAGGGCAGTTGGGTTCCCCCCAGGCCCAGTCTGTTGAGGGGACCCAAAAGCAGCTCCCCCTTTGCCCCGTTAAAGAAGGCCCTTGCTGGCACTGACTGCGGTGGCCCACGGCCGCTGCTGCTGTTCTCATCACTCGTGACGAAACAGGAACCACAGGAAGAAGATCCCCCCACCCCATGCATGTCTGTTTCTTCAAAGGAAGCAGAACACTACAGTGTGGGCGAGTAAGTACTTTGGGGTAATCGCTGGTGCTGTGGGGTTTATTGGGCATTTCTGGCACTGAGTTGGTTAAAGCAGCATGTTTTAGGCAGTACCTTTAGAGCAGCCTTAAAGGGGCACCTAAGGTGCCAAAATTCCTTGCACTGACCCTGGCCGTTTGTATGAAGTCCCGCTGGACCACACGTTGTTACTGTGTGATCACCAATCAGCATCACACAGCTTGTTGTTACTTGTTGCTCCCTGGCTGCTCTGCTCCTGCTCAGACTGCTCCGCTTCCTCCCCTCCCCCTAGTCACCAGTGCATAACCCCATTCTGGTTTTGTCTCCAGAAAATATGGTCAGCCTAATCTGAAGACCTGAGCCACCAGAAACGTGGGCACCAGGAGAAGGGCTCCAGCGTCCAGGGCAGAGGGAGAGAGGTGGCAGTGACTGACACAGCAGTGCTCTGGGGGAAGGCACTGAGGTCAGCCCAGTGATGATGGTTCTTCAAGCCACCTGTATGTCCTCTCTCCTTCCGAGGATATCTTCTTAGTCGTGTATCCGCTCAGGGTCCCTGGGGCTCTCACCTCATGTTTGGGGGTAGGGAGGTATCATAGGAAGGAGGCGTGAGCTCAGACACACGCCTACCTGGCTGGTAAGAAGACTCCTTGAGGTACTTGGACTTATACTCGGAGGTCATGAAACGCGGGCCCTGGGACAAAGAACAGAGGGCAGAGAGATGGAGACATAGGCTGGCCCAGGGCCTGGGCAGTGATCAGCATAATGGCTCCTCTCTAGGGGTCTGTGCTGAGGGGACCTGGGCGTGCATTCTGAGAAGAGAGAGCCAGCACAGCACCTCTGATGGGCACCATGGTACCAGGAAATCCACCTGTGGGCAATGTGATGATGAAACAAACACACCCCACACTGGACTCCTGGTCATAAATGGCGGTGTGGGGGGCAGAACCCCAGGGACCCAGACCAGGAGGGACCCAGAATGGATGAGGGCAAATGGAAGAAAAGGGGGTGCTCAGTCGCCGTCCACTGGTCAGGGCTCAAGAACTCCAAGTGGGGCAGGGAGAGAAGCTGTAACAGGTAAGGAAGAACTTTGATCCTGGCGGGAAATACCTACGATCACAACCTTTGCTCTCCCCAGTTTTCCTTAGTGTCCACGTTTAGTGGGCTGCGCAGGCAAGTGGGTGCCGTATTCATCTGGAGGACTTGAGGAGGTGGGTCTGGCCCCTCTGCCCAGCCACAGCCCCCTGGTCCCACTCACGTGCAGGGCGTTCTCCCACTCCAGCGAGCCCTTGCCATGCTGCTGGTGGAGCAGTGGCACATCCTTGGGCTCCAGTCCTGTGATGGCCTGAGACCCATAGTCCTGGGTGTTGAAATGGACCTTTCTGACCTGGGAGGAGGGAGCAGCCAATGATCTCTCCTGCTGAGCTGATCGCAGTCACTTCTGACTGATTTTGCGCAGTAGCCAGTGGGGTCAGAGGCCGGCAGGACCCCCATTGCCCTCAAAGCAGAAGCCCACATTGTGACCGCAGTCTACCAGAATCTCAGCCCCCCCTCTGCTGTCCCTCCGCCCATCAGACACTCCTGCCTCTGGGCCTTTGCACATGCTGTCTGCCTGCCTGGAACACTCTTCCCTCATATCGCTGCACTGGGAAGGACACTAACCTCCCTCAAGTCCCCATCAGATATCTTCATAAAAAGCTCTTTTCACCCCTTCCAATTTCACTTACAACCCCTTCCCTTATGTCCCACCCCTGCCTCTTCCTTATTATATTTTCCCTGGCACCTTTCACCTTCCAATATCGAAGAACGGTTCAGAACACATTGAGTAAATGAAGGAAGAAAGGAAGGAATTCATTCTGCTGGTGGTGGGGATAAGGATGATGGTCATATGAGGGCAGAAATAAATCAGATGGGGACAGTGATGATGAAAGAAGGCATGATGAGGATGTTGATGTGGATGGCATGGTAGGTGTCATAGGGATGGATAGGCTGGGTTTGGAATGGGGAGGGACTAGGAGAGGAGGTGGGAATGGTGAGATGGGACTGGGACAGGGATGGGGCTAATAGGGGGAGGTGATGGCAGGGATGGAGATGATGACCAAGTGATAAAGGTGAGTGGCCCCTCCCACAATGCCCAATCGCTTCCCCCTTGACCCGTGGTTGGCCATGGGTCTCCCAACCCCTCCTCCAGCCCAGCCTATCACCCCACTGGGCCTGCCCAGCACTGACCTCCTTGGTTGGGGGCACGGCGTTGAACTTTTCCGGAGAGTAGCCAGAGCTGGTCTGGTGTAAGCTGGAGGGCAGTGGGCACGTGCCATCAGGCACCTCCAGGGGGCGGTAACTCTGAGTGGTCACTGTCTGGAAATTGTCTCGGACTTGTTCCCTGGGGGGTGAGGGGCATCTGTTACCCCCAGGGCCACCTGCCTTTGTTCTCTGGGGGCTGTAGCCCTCACCTCCAGTAACCCCCCCACATCCCTAGACCTCCCCCAGTTGCCATAGGAGTCCACCTGCCTTTGACCCCAGACTGAGCACGTGGCCCTGAGTCCCCCCAGACCCCAGACCTAGGCCAGGCAAAGCTCAGGGTCCCCATGCATGGATTGGAGGCCTGGCCGGGTAGAGGCGCGGGGGGCTGTGCAGACCGTACCCCATGGCTGGGTTGTCCAGGGCATCCAGACTGGCGCGGTAGGAGACTATGGGCCGGTAATTGGATCTGTAGCCTGTGCCTCCATGACAGCCCATGCGCGGCCTGAACTCCTCCCGGCCTGCGGGTGGTGGGCAGTGGGGAGACAGGACTGCGGTCACTATGGTGGGAGGACTGGCCCCCCACCATCCCCCGCAGGCCAGCGCCTCCCCAGGGTGCTGCTTGGAACAGGGACGGCAGACGTGGATGGTGACAAGGTCAGTGGCAGAATCACAGGGTAGATTTGGGAAGGGGGCAGCAGGTGGGGTCAGCCCACTAGTTCAGGTGAGTCCCTGGGGGACATGGTGTGGGGACCAGCCAGCTCAGTGTGCCGGGGGCCCTCTGAGTGTGTCAGAGGCCACAGGAGTGCTCCAGGGGAGGGTGCCCCCTCCACCCCCACACCCTGGAAGAGGCTCCTGCATGAAGGTTCCTCACCGTAGGCTGTGCAGTAGCTGGTGGCGTAGAATTTCAGGGGGTCCGTGCAGCCCCCTGAACTCATCTTCACATAAGGGGAGACAACCCCCAGGGGCAGCTTCCCCATCATGGTGCTGTGGGCAGGGCCCAGGGGGGCCCAGGAAGGGAGCACAGGGAGCCCTGCTGGCCAGCAGCCAGGGGCCGCCCTGCCCCAGGCCCAGGTGTGGGGACCGCAGGGGAGGCAAGGGAACCGCAGGGCCAGCCCCTCCGCCCGCCTGCCCCCTCCACTGACCCGCACCCTCAAATTAAAGAAAGGATGAGTGATTGTTAATCCTTGTCTCAGGTACACTTGTGTCTGTCTTATCTGGCCTTCCCAGCACCTTATTATGGAGTGTCCAGGAAACTGGAGTTCCAAGTGATGAAAGGTTAGCTCATAATAGGTGGTAGAGCTGCGCTTCAGACCCAGGGCCCCTGACCTTAACCCCTTCTCACCCTCCTCTGGGGAATAAACGGCCAGACCACCTGAAGGCCATCTGAGCACCCCAGCTCAGATGCTCACTCGGACCTGACTCCTTGTCTCTCCCTCCCTGGGCCTCTTGCCTCCCCGCTGGAAGTTGGCCCGCCTCTCCCTCTCTGGGGGCCCAACTGCAACGGGCCCCACCCTCACCTGTCCTCCGCAAAGGCTCGGAGGTCGGCAGGAGGCTGCTTGGGAGGCAGGATTTGCTCCAGAGAAAGTCTGGGCCCCGGGGGGTGGCCCGGCCAGAAGAAACAGTTGTTGCCTAGCAACCATCGCCTAGCAACAGCGTCCCCACGCCTCTGAAGCCCTGAGAGGGCCTGAGCCCGCAGGGGGGCTGACCCCACCGGGAGGGGGCGCAGCTGCCCCCGTCCTGCCCCCATCCTGCCCCGGTCCTGCCGCTGTCCTGCCTCCGCGGCTCCACCTCCATCACCAGCCTCCTTCCGAGCTGGGCGGAGATGCAGCCTGAGTGGCAAGAGATAAAAGATAATCCTGAAAATCACTTCCATTTACTGAGTGTCCACTTCTCCCGACACTTTACCTCCCTTATCTCCGGTCCTCTGAGTAGCTCTTCCAGGACGCTATTTTTATCCCTATTTTCACACAGGGAATATGAGGCTTAACAAGCTAAGTGACTTGACTGGCAGGGAGCTCCCAATCAGAAAATAACAGAGTGCAGAAGCACAGGCAGATGAGTCCAAACCCCACTCTCAGCCCTCTCAGCAAATTAATGTTTACTACGCTCTATTAGCGCCAAATCTGTCGAAGCCCCCTTCCACATGTCCGCCTCATACAGTTCCCCCAAAGCACGCTGAGAACCCGGATCTGTCATTCCAGGCTCCAGAAGCCGCAGCGGTGACGAGTGTGGTTCAAACTGATTTGTCATCTTGGAGGAGGCACTTACCTTCCTCACGCTGGCATCTCCCCATCCTAACCGGCGCGGTCACTACCCACCTCAGAGGACGGTTGGCAGGTTCAGCGAGAGCGTAGATGCGGCGCCTGGCAGGTAATTGACACTCGGTTGTAGAAAGGCTTATTTTGCAGATGGGCTAGGACGGGGCCCAGATTTCACAGTTGGTGGAGGCAGAGCCTGGAGGTTCTGGGGGGCCGAAATCAGCCCCTGCTCCTCTGTGACAGCCCATTTGCTTCCCATCAGCCTCAAGGCTCCTAAACGTTAAACAATTTACTCTCAGGGGAAGAGAGGATGAATGAGTCCCCATTCGTAGCATTTGCCAATTTCTGTGGTGTAAATATTCTCATCATGGCTGCTCTCGAACCACCGACGCAGTCACTGAGCAGGGAACTGGGCAGGCATGCGCAGAAGCTCCTGAGACCTGGTAAGTCCTCAATAGGTTCTTTGCTATTGGGGTTTTTTGTTTTGTTTTGTTTTTCTCTTAAAGGAAAGGTGCAGGAATGAAGGCGAGCAGGCAGGCAGGAAGAGAGAGGACGAAGAAGCACTTTCTTTCATTTTTATTCAGTTGTTCACACTGGTTGTTGACCTAGGACTGGAACCCAGGTGTGTGTGACCTGGGTCCTACAGAGGTGATTGACCCGACTGCTGCTGCACCAGGGCGCGCCCATCCATAGGTTCTTGGAAGCTGCAGCTTTAAGTGAAATGATGTATAACAAGACCAGTTTCATCATAGACTTAAGTGATACAGAGCAGAGGCTAACTCTACAAAAGACTTAGGTTACCTACAGCATATTTCTGGTCACAAAGCATCACCGATCACTTGTGGTCATTCATTCATTCATTTTCCAACCTGCTCCTTACCAGCTCAGGGGTGCAGGTGGCTGGAGCTAACCCAGGCATCTCAGGCAGAAGGCCCAGCTCCAGACAGGACGCCCTTGCCTCAAAGGACTCTCTCTGTCTCTCTGTCTCTCTGTCTCTCTCTCTGTCTCTCTGTATCTCTCTCTCTCTCTCTCTCACACACACACACACACACACGCACACACACAGAGTCAAGCGGGGACAGCTGGGACATCCCAATGCACCTGGCAGTGCGCATCTCTGGGATATGGGAGAAGGAGAAAACCTGCAGACTCCACACACACAGATGCCTCTACATGGAACTGATATTTGCCTGTTGTTTTGTTTTGTTTTTTCTCACCAGCATTGTAATGAAACAATGTTGAATAAAAAGACTATTTGAGCACCTGCTATATTTTTATCCACAGACACAATGAGCAGAAGCAACATCAAGAGAACCAATGACAGAAAAACACAGCAACACAGTTAGGAGGTGAGGACTTTTATTACCTATGTTTTCAGTGTAATTCAGTAAATTATAAGCATATATAATTCAACAATGGCTGAATTCAACAATCAACTGACACATTTCCTGGAAGTTTTGCTCCAGCTCTCCTGAGCTGGCAGAGTAGCTTCAGAGCTCTCAGCACTGGGGAAGAATGAGGCGAGAATGTGGGCAGGCCAAGGCTAGAGGGCCGCCCTTTCCTGAAGAGGGCCATGCTGCATTCAGCCTGAGCTGACCTGGCCTGCTGGGGAGGGGACTTGTGGTGACACAGACTCACACAGAGTACAAACTGGTGCAGCCCCTTTGGAAAACTGTGGTGACTCCTTAAAAAGTTGCAGATGGAAATTCCATATGATCCTGCCATCTTGTTTCTGGGTATCCTCCCAAAAGATACAGAAGCCCCCACCCGCAGAGATGTCTGCACCCCCATGTTTATTGCTGCCCTATTCACAGTAAGCTAAGAACTGGAAACTACTTAAGTGCCCAGCATCAGATGATGGATGAAGAAGATGTGGAACATACATGCAATGGAACACCACACAGCCCTGAGAAGAGATGAAACCCTGTCATTTGAATCAACATGGATAAACCTAGAGGGGATGATGTTCAGTGAAACAAGTCAAAAGAAGAAAGATAGAGACCAGAGGACCTCACTCACAAGTGGAATATGAACAGACAAAACAAAGGAACAGAGGAAACATAACCAACACTGAAACATTTGCAACAGAACTGAGGTGACCAACAGGGAATTGGAGGGGGCAGGAGCAAATGCCCAGTGGACAATGGGGACAAACACTTGGTGATTTAGTGGCAGGCAAGGTGTGTTGACATCTAGCTGAGGAATGGGGCAACTGTACATATAGGGAACTTATTTTTAATTTGACAACAAATTTGCTGCAATAAAATACTAAAAACAAACAAAAACTCCATAAAACTGAGAGGACCTGGTCACAAGCCAAGTAGGTGCATCAGACTCCAGGGTAAGTGTCATGGTGGGGGGCAGTAGCTGCAAGGACAGCAATGGACACGCACGGCCCTCTAGCAAAAGCTTCTGGTCTAATGACAGAGGCTCATATGGGACAGAGATAGGACAGGGTGTGATGGCCACTGCTGGGGACTCACCCAAGGAGAAGGGAGGGAGCAGTCCTCCACAAATGTGCCTACCGAAATGGTACCAGCAGCAGCTCCAACTTTGGGGCCAGCAGGGTCCTGGCTCTGCTACCTGCTAACTATGAGACTTAGTGCAAAGGTGTGCCTGGTGGAGTAGCGGTTTGTTCTGCCTCCTCAGCCTGGCACAGTCCACACACATCCCAAGGATCCTGGCTGGTTTCCTGGGCCCAGGATGGGGGTGGGGGGACAACCGAGAGGAAAACCTAGCTAAAATAAAGTGCCTCTTCCTCCTCTCTCTTCCTGGCTGCCTGCTTCTTCTCACCTTCATCCAGATCTGCACCTTTTCTTAAAAAAAAAAAAAGGACTTAATATTTGGACTTCTGTCTCAGTTCCCTCTTCTGGAAAGTCAGGGCAAGTGTGGTGATTATTTGTGGGGTTGTGCTTCACATAAAGCCCTCAGCTTAATTTCTGGCACGTTTGGAAGCTAAGTACCATTTGAGAGTTATGTAGAGTTTCACGCAAGGGTGACAGAAAGGATGTTTACACGACCCTGCCCTCAGGGAGCCTGTAGTCCCCAGGGTTCTCAGACACAGCCAGGGTCATGTACCAAAGGGAGCTCCGTGCAGGAGCCGGAGAGGACTGTGCTCAACGCCACCTTGGGCCACTGGCTAGGTGTGCGACTTCGGGTCCCACCTCGGCACCCGCGTCTGCATCTGGAAGCACGAGCACAGAGCCTACTTCTCTGAATCGCCAGGGCTTTAAAATACCCCGTGCACCGTGTGCAGCTGGCGGTGGAGCTGCACAGGCTGTGTTGACGGCGGGCCCTCTACGTGGAGGGCCCCGCAGGTGCAAAGGTGGGGGTGCCTGGTCCCCGGAGACTGGCGCACGGGGGGAGAGGCAGCCTCGCGGGAGATTTTCCTCATAGCGGTGGTGGGGGTTGGTGAAGTTTGAAATCGGCCTGCAGCGCGGGGAGGGAAGTTCCTGGCTGCTGGAGACAGCTTGGGTCAGAGCCGAAGAGACTTGGCAGGGATTTCCACGGGCGCTGCTCTCCGTCGGAACTCGCTCCAGGTCCCGGCTGCCGGCCTCCCGGCGGACGGTGGTTTTTTGCTTTCTGACGACACCCAGCGGTCATCACTAGGAACTGCAGAGGGTGCCGCAGGTGCCGTCCTCGTGAAAACTGGGGGTGGAGCAGCCAGGGAGCCCCCACCCAGGCCCCACAAGCCTCAGCACCCAGGGGCGCTCCAGAACAGAAGGAGGAGGCCTGGGCAAGCCGTGGTGTGGGAGGACCAGGTTTGGAAGCCCTCAAGGAGCAGGAGCTGAGGGGCAGGAGCTCCCGTGGGGCGGGGAACGAAGCCCCACGGGTAAGCTGATTGCTGTGTGATTTCTGAAACAATCACTTCGGAGCCTTAGTTCTTCCATCTGTGAAATGAGCAACAGAATAAACATTCCCTCCAGATTTTAAGTTGGAAACCCTGGGCCCACCTCCCAGCACTGTTCTTATTTAGAACACGTGCTCTGCGCCAGGCTGAGACTCATCCCCTCACTTCCCACTCCAGCCCTTAAAGACGGAAACCATTGCTACTACCCCATTCTAGAGATGAGGAAACTGCAGGCAGGAAGCGGGGTGGAGCCAGCTTTGACTCTGAAATCCTCACCCAGCCTTCTGGAATATGCCAGCAAATTCCATGTCAAGGGCTGGGACGGTGGCCCTGAGATGTAACACGACATACTCACCTGAACTCAGTGATTTTCCAAAAGGACAGGCTGTCCCAGCCAGATGGGTGACCTCCTCCTCCTTTCTAGACCTGCCCAGTCCTGAGCAGTGACAGGGGCTCAGGTCCCTCCTGCAGGAAGTATGATGTGCGGGGACTGGTGTGCTGGGTGTCCCCACGCCCCACCTGTCCCAGGCTGGAAGGTCGAGACTTGGGTACCAGCGAGAGGACTTCTTGGGGCCTGGGCCATGGAATTCCTAACTGGGACAATAGCTGCAGGACCCCCACCCATGGCTGGTTACCAGGAAGCGTAGAGGGGAGCATGCCTCACCCAGCCTCACTCGAGTCGACTGGACCGCCCTGGCAGTGCCTCCCAGCCAGCCCCCAAGTGCGTCCACGGAGGCCACAGGGACCTTGGACCAGAGCTCACTAAACCCGCGTCTGCTGATGGGAATGCGGTTTCCCAGCCCAGATTCTTCTGCCCACTGAAAACCACGCCAGGCCCGGCACCTCTCACTGCGTGATCCCCTGGGTCTCAGCTGCACCCACTGACCACTAGGGGACCTGGTGTAACAACTCATGGCAGGAAGGCTGAGGGTGCAACGCCCAGCTGCTGGGGCCCACTTGTCCGTGAGCTGGGGAGGCCTGGATTCACACAGCCACCTCTTGCTTTAGGGTCTAGTCCTGGGCAGCGGGGCTGACCCCTTCAAGACTCAGCAGCTCTAAGGATGGCCAGAGGGTGGCCAGGTCAGCCAGTTAGAAAGGTGTCCCCGGAGCTGACTGGGTCCGAGTGGCCTGGTGTTGGGGGCCTCGCCAGCCTGCCTCCAGATCCTGGTTTCCCTCGGGACTGTGTCCCTGGGCTTCACTCTCCTCGCCAGACAACACATGCCAGCTGTCTTTTGTAAGAATGAAATGAGGATTATAAGAAAGTGGGGCTTAGCACAGGGTCGGGGTCACTGTGAGTGACAGGAGATTGGGCCGCGGGAGCTGGCCGGCAGACAGGCCTGGATGACTCTGGGTTCCACAGCTGATGTTGCCCATTTCCAGCTTCTCTGCACTGACTTGGGCTCTCAGAAGGAGCTTCGCCTCTGTGAAACCCTGCCTACCCTGGCGGTCAGGTGGTCAGGCGGCTCAGGTGCAGATGATGTAAAGCCCAAGGACCCAGGTTCAAGGCTTCATGCCAGGGCAGGAGGGGCTGGCGAAAGAGAGTTCTGGGGGCCGTGCTCACGGTCGTCACCGCCAGCAACAGAAGCATTCACGTCTGATGGCCCAAGTTCAACCACGCTCACAGCCTCCAACACAGAAGCGTTTCCCTGATGGCCCCCCCACTGTCTGAGCATGCACCCTGCAGCCCATTCCCCTCAGAGACTGCCTCCTGGAAAAACTCTCTTCAGCTTATTTGATGGCAGGTCCATCTCCACCTGTTTGTTCTTTTACTGTCTCTGCGGGGTGAACTGGGGATCTTGTATAAGGTATAGGCATCTCGGGGAAAACAAAAAGAGACAAAAAATTAGGGACCTGGTCCCAGTCCTCCAACATGATGGAGGATTCTTGCCAGTGATCACAAGAAACCCAGCGTGGGGGCAAGAGGGTGGGTCCTGGGCTCACAGAGACCTGGGTTCGAGTCTCCAGCCCTGCCTCCACGAGGCGTGTGCTCTGGGACAACCTGCAAGCCTGTTTTCTCAGCTGTGTAACCAGGTCACAGTAGACTCAGGCAGCGAGGCTGAGGGTTCAGCAGGGACAATACTTAAGTGTTTAGCACGGCATCTGGCCAAGACGAAGCACTCCGGAAGCGTTTCTGATGGTTTTGCCTGTCTTCGCCCTCCACAGCCGGGTAAGTGCAGCTGCTGGTGCGGGGACGAGGGCCGCAAGCCCAGGGAGGCAGGCAGGGTGGTGGTGAGTAAGGCCTCACATGGGCACGGAAGAACCGAAAGATGGAAGGAGCAGGATTGCCGAGTCAGCCAGGGAGGCCAGCTGCCCTGGAGTCGTCAGACGGGGAGGATCCAGAGGGAGCAGCCTGCTTCTGAGCCTCCAAGAACTGCAGCATCAGCAAGGAATGAAGAACTGAGGGCGTCTCGGGAAAGAGTGTGTCCGCAGTGCTCTCCAGAGAAACAGAACCGACAGGATTTGTATCTGTGTCTATGTCATCTGTATCTATCTCTACCTCAATCTCTATGTTGTCTCTGTCTCTATGTCTCTATCGCTCTCTCAATCCCTATGTCTGTGTCTGTGGCTGTCTCAGGCTCTGTCTCTCTCTCTATCTCTATGGCTATATCTATATCAATCTCTATGTCTGTTTCTCTGTCTCTATCTCAATCTCTGTCTCTATGTCTGTCTCTAACTCTCTGTCTCTATATGTCTATGTCTCTATCTCTCTCCATGACAGAGGGAGAGAAAGAGATTGATTCCATTTAGAGAAGTGGCTCATGTGACTATGGAAACAGGCAAGGTCTCCAATCTGCAGGGTGAGTCAGTAACTGGAGTCCCAGGACAGCCAATGCTTTGGGTTCTGATCCAAGTCCAAAGACTGGAGAACTAGGAGGGCCGATGGTCTAGTTGCCATGTGAAGACAGGTAAGCTTGAGACGCAGGAGAGCCCATGTTTCCATTTGCTCTGAAGGCAGAAAAAAAGCCATGTCCCCACTCGAATGCGGTCAGGAATACTCCAGGAAGAATGTTCTCTTCTTCAGAAGAGGCTCAGCCATTCTGTCCTACTCAGGCCCTGGGGTGATGGGATGAGGCCCACCCACCCCAGGAAGGGGGGTCTGCCTGACTCAGTCTGCTGACTCAATCTCATCCAAACACGCCCTTGCAGAAACATCCAGAATAATGTTTGACATGCTGTCTGGCAACCTTGTGGCTCAGTCCAGTGGCCACATGGAAGACAGAGTTTGGTGTTAAGAAACCCTGACCTGATCTTGAAGTTGAACTCAAAAGTGTAAGAGTTGAAACTGTAAAACTCCTAAAAGAAAACGGGGGGAACTCGTTGACACTGGTCTTCCCAAAGATTTCTTTACATGGCACCAAGAGCACAAGCAGAAATCAATGAAACTAAAAAACTTCAGCACAGAGAAAGAAATGATCAACAGAATGAAAAGACTTATGGGTTGGGAGAAAATATTTGCAAATCATCTATCTAAAGGGGTTTAATATCTCAAATACATAAGGAACACACAGAACTCAATAGCAACAATTAAAGAAAAAATTCCCTAAAAAAATCAGCAAAGGACTGGAATAGACCTCTTTCCAAAGAATAGATACAAACAGTCAACAGGGTCATGAGAGAGGACTCAACATCACTAATCACCTAGGAAACGCAAATCAAAACCACACGGAGAGATCACCTCGCACCTGTAAAATGGATGCCATCCAACATCGTCAAAAACAGCGGTGCTGGTGCACCCCGGGGGGCTCATGTGCAGACCGTGTAAAACACAGCGACCCAGGTCCAGACCCAGGGTGGGGAGTAAAGAAAGAAGAAGAAGAGCAGAGCCAATGAGGGTGGAGAAAAGGGAATGTTGGTGCACTGCTGGTGGAAGTGGAACAGTATGGCGATTCCTCAGAAATGAAAAACAGAACCACCAATCCGACCTCCAGTCACATACCCAGAGGAAAGAAAAGCACCACCCTGAAGAGATTCCCGCACTCCGTATTCACTGCAGCACTGATTGCAACAAGCAAAACGAGGAAACGGCCTGTGTCCGGCGGCAGATGAACAGAGAAAGCAAGTGGGGCGGCGGGGGGGGGAGCGTAGATGGTACATGGATAGCTAATAGACGGATGACAGAGAGACAGAGGATAGAGAGTGACAGATGCGAGAGAGACAGAGAGAGAGACAGGGAGAGACAAAGAAACACTATTCAGTTACTTTTTTAAAAAAGGAAATCTTGCCATTTCAATAGCATGGATGGACCTTGAGGGCAGTATGCGGGGAGAGGAGAGCCGTCAAGGGTGGAGGGAGGCCCTGGAGGAGAATGGGGAGGGCCTCCACCAGAGCTGCCTGCTGCACCAGGTGACCCGCTGGCAACGCCTGCTGGGGCCTCCCCGCGCCTGCCCAGGATGACTCTCCCGTGGCCCCTGCCCCTGCTCCGTGTTTGTACGCTGGGCTGCGGGGGTGCAGGGGGAGACAGAGACCCACCGCCGGCCCCACTAGGCCCGGGGCTGGAGGCAGGGGCACATTGCTTCCATTCTTGGAAAGGAGGTCGTCGTGTGCTGTGTGCCTGAAGAAGAGGGTTTCAAATGCAGTCCTGGGGACCAGGCAGCACATTGCAGACACGTCTAGAGCGTAGTCAGATCTGACTCTTTTTAAAGGAAAGATGAGCAGGCAGGCAGGAGAGAGGAGGAAGAAGTTTTTATTTATAGTTATTTACTTTTCACATTGGGTGTTCCCCTGGAACCCGAGACACGAACCTGGGTCCTTGGGATGCACAAGGACTGCACTCCGTCGGAGGTGGCAGACCTAACCGCTACTCCAGCAGAGTGCACCTGATTCTCTTCTTCTGCCCAGGTACCCGGGGGACAACTGCCTAGGCGCCTGGCAGTTTGGAGGGGCCACATGATCTGCGGTCCATGGGCTGTGACAAGTGACATGTGTCATTTGTGGGCTGACACTCACTCTCTGAAGCCCTTTGGGGAAGCGTGAAGAACACGCTTGCGAGGGCAGAGCCCGGTGCGCTGGCCCCATGTGAAGGCACCGACGGAAGGGCTGCCCCATCCACATGGGCCCCAGCACGGGCGGCGGTGAGATCCTGCTTTGTTAAGCCACAGAGACCTGGGGGCTGATGGCTGATCGTAGGCTCGCCTCACCTGGCAGGTACACTTTTCCTGAGAAAGGTAGTAGGAAAAGGAGAAACCTTCTGGAAAGGGAAAGGTTTGAGATGTTAAGGGAACCTTGTAAAATACACCAAACATTTCTTACCAAGGCGTTGACTCCCCCAACCAGCCCTGTCAGCACAGCCTTGCATGGGCTTGGCTCCAGCAGAGGCATCAAGAGCCTGTGTTCATTTACTCTGTCGATTAGTCAGCCAGTGAGCACCAGCCGTGTGCCAGGAAGACGAGGGATGCAGCTGGGGCCAGATGTAGTGGAATCCATGTTCTCGCAGGAGAGACGTACACAGACGTCTTCTCTCCCTGCTGCCCGCGGCCCGTGGGGCTGCAGTCAGAGAGGGTATGGAGCGCCTGCTGTCCCAGCCCCAGGTAATTCCCTGCAGAGTGCTTGTGCAGCGCAGTGCCTTACATGTGGCAAATACTGCATGCATACGCACGCACGCACGCACATACGTACACGCACACACTCTCTGCCCCCCGCTCCCTCTCTCTCTCTCCCTCTCTCTCTCTCCTCTCTCCCTCTCTCTCTCTCCTCTGTCTCTCTCTCCTCTCTGTCTCTCTCTCTCCTCTGTCTCTCTCTCCTCTGTCTCTCTCATCTCTCTCCTCTGTCTCTCTCTCTCCTCTCTCTGTCTCTCTCTCCTGTCTCCCTCTCTCCTCTCTCTCTCTCTTTCTCTCCTCTCTCTCTCTCTCTCTCTCTCTCTCTCTCTCTCTCTCTCTCTCTCTCTTCCCCCCACCCCACTCAGAGTTGGCTGAGGTCCCAAACCTCTAAGCCTCCCTGCCATGCAGCGCTGCCTCTCCAAAGGCCAGGTCTCTGTGCGTTTTATATACACATGCAAAAGTACTGTCCTTGTTTTATAGATGTGGACACGCCTTAGGGATCTGAAGGTGCTGTGTAAGGCCACACAGCTACCAGCAATGGAGCTGGGTCTTGTGTTAGGATAGATTCATTCTTACCCCATGAGTAACACTCAGAGATCTGAACATGCCATTTCCATGTGTTTGGCCTCCCACTGCGTGTGCCCGGGGGGTTTGGTGGTTAAGTCCGCTGTCTCCAGCCAGCGCAGTCCACATCCATCCCAAGGACCCGGGTTCGTGTTTCAGGGCAGAGGAACAACCAAGATAAACAGTTAAATGAAATGAATGCTCCTTCCTCCTCTCTATTCCTGCCTGCTCTCCTTCATTCCTGCCTGCACCTTTCCTTTCAAATAATAATAATAATAATAATAATAATAATAATAATAATAATAATAATAATAATAAAACCTCCAGTTGGTGCCCAGTGCCCAGTCCATAGGAGCAGTCAGGACGGTGCCTGCAGAAAGAGTCAAAAGTGTGGACACAGCTCTGCGCACCCCGGTTTCTGCTGTGCATCTGGCTCCCTGTGGGCCAGGCACCCGGCTCCGGCAGGTGAGCCATGAGCAGCAGTGAAGGGTGTGATTGGCAGGATGAACATGTCTTTGCCATGTCGTTCCCTCCAGAGCTCTCACTTCCCTCCGTCTCCTCTTCCTTTTCCCCTCTCTCCCTCTTTCCCCTGTGGGGACACAGCCAGAGCTGCCATCTGCAAACCGGAAGGAGGACCCTCACCAGAGACCACACGCAGCCCGAACTTCGGTCTTGAACTCTACAGTCTCCAGAACCATGAGAAAAGATTACAGTTCTAGCGCTCAAGTCACACAGTCGATGCGATTTTGCCATGGCAGCTTGCACAGGCGAAGACATCTCTGTCGCTGCGCCCTGCGGAGCTCCAGATGGAGCTGCTCTGCCCGGGTGAGGTCGAAGTGAGGACAATACCCTCAGTGACCCGCATTTTGTGAGCAAGAAGCAGACTGTGCTGTTTGGAGTCGCGGGGTTTGTTGTCACCACAGCACAACTTAGCCCACTGTTGGGCACTGTCATTTTTAAACACTCATATTGTTCGATTTCACAATCATGTTTCAGCATGACAGATAATCCGCCATTTTACCTCCTCGCCTCCTCGCTTTCTCACCTCTTCATTTCCTCATTTCCTCACCTTCGCACCTCCTCACCTTCTCACCTCATTACCTCACTTCCCCACCTCCTCACCTTCTCACCTCCTCACTCCCTCACCTCCTCCTTTTCTTACCTCCTCACTCCCTCACCTCCTCATTTTCTCACCTCATTTTCTTACCTCCTCATTTCCTCACTTTCTCACTTCCTCACCTTCCTCGCCACCTCACCTTCTCACTTTGGCCCGTGCGGTCCCTCTGCCGGGAAGGCCTTTCCCTGCCCCAGTGTTCCAGGGCATCACTCCTGGGCTGAATCAAAGAGGAAGGCCATATTTAATAAGTGACATCTTGTGTGCGACCACGACGAGAGAGTGAGGCAGACACCAGAGGCTCAGAGGCAGGAGGAGTGTGGCTGCTGTCCTCTGTGGTGGCCTTAAGGAAGAGGGCATTGGAGGGTACACACCCCAGATTCCAAAAAATGTACTGCAGGGGCCCCAAAGGGGACATGCTCTTTGCTGTTCGAGGAGGGGTATCCACAGGTGTAACCACTGACACATTTAAAGCGCTGAGTGCCAGGCATCAATTCAGCAGCACGTGAAGCCTCGCAGAAGGTTTAAGGCACAGAGGTGGGGAGGGCTGGCAGGGCAGGGCTGCCAGGCTTCAGGCCGGACCCCACTCACCAGCTGAGTGAGCTTAGGCGAGTAGCACGTCTGTTCTGCACCCCAGTTTTCCAGTTAAAGTGGAGAGCCTTTCCTCAGGAGCTAAATTGAGCTAAATTCTCTGCATTCGAAGCATGTTCACAGGAATAGCTCATCTCTCTGTCACCAGTCTCAGGCTGGGGCTAAGGAAGCCATGGACTGGACCGTTCTCCGGACACTGCCCGGGACACTGCCCACGTGACCCCGTGTCAGTTGACCCCGTAGGAGGCAGGCAGCGTGATTCGGTGCTGGAGCTGAGCTGACACATCAGCGCCCTCTGGACGCCAGCAGCCATTGTTATGCGCCAGACGGATAAATGATTGTATCGGAGAAGGCAGCTCAAGTCTTCACGCTCTGCACCTCCACACATGGCTGTTGGCATTTCCGATGCTGGCTAATATCATGGTTGAAAAAGAGAATTGCTTTTTGATGAAGGATTTCATCTTCATTTTAGATCAAAATGATATTAAACTGAGACTCCTTTCCTGACGGCTCCAGCTAGCTCCAGTCTTCTCCGCGACGGATTGACTTTAAATGCAGACTTGAGGGTGTGCCCTGGTGGCATATCGGTTGGGTGCCGGCCACATATGCCCCAAGGACCCAGGTTCACGTCCTGGGTTCTTTTTATCTTTCTTCCTTAAAAAAGATAAAACTATATATATATGTGTGTGTATACATATATTTCTACACTCTGTGTGCCAGACAGTGCTAAAAATGGATTTCCATGTTATTTATTGTTTTCACTTTCAAGTTTAGTTACCTAGGCTCAAAAATTAAATCACTGACATTCATCTCGTTGCATATTATTTGAAACAAAATGACCAGAAAGGCTCTAGCAGAAACATGACATTGTTTTATTTTTCCCCCTCAATAATTGATACAGTGGAAAAGAAAATATTTTACTAATGTGATTCATCACCGAATCATTCATGTTAAATCAAAACGAGACTTTAGATTGCAGATATTCTCCCTTTGTAATCACTTTAAAGTGTGTCATTTGGGGTAGCGTATGACCTATAGTTCACATTCGTGTAATGGCGAGTAACATGACCTCTGGAAGCACTCTGGGCATGTGGTTTAAACTTTTGATGCCTCTGTCTTCTCATTTGTGCATTGGGAATCAGAAGGAAATCTCTCTGAGAGTTTGGCTTGGGTTTTTGAGTACTGAGTACCTTGACAGACTTTATATGAAAAAACTCCCCTTTCACAATGCGGGACTTGAAGATGAATAGTCGTTAGTAATTTTCGATGCCAGCCTGGGTGCACTGAAGTCACTGAAGTGACTGTGTATAATGAATCAGGATAACCATACAAAATTAAATAACAGTTAATGTATTTGTTTTTAAAGAACAGGTGCCGGCAGGAATGAAGACTAGCAAAGGCAGGGAGAGGGGGAAGAAGTACTTTTTTTTATTTATTCATTGATTTATTTATTTTCTAAAGGGAAGGTGTAAGCAGGAATGAGTAGGCAGGCAGGCAGGAAGAGAGGGGAGGAAGAGGAATCTCTTATTTTATTTTCATTTAGTTGTTCACATTGGTTGTTCTTCTCTGGACTCAGGACTCAAACCCAAGGGTATGTGATCTTCACTGCCTTGGAGGCGAATGACCTAATGCCTACTCCACCAGGGCGCGCCTGTATTTTATTTTTGTGGTTCACCTTGTTTGTTCCCCTCGACCTCAGGATGCAAACCTGCGTCCTTGGGATGTACATGAACTGTGCTGCTCAAAGGCAGCTGACCAAACCACTACTCCACCAGGGTGCACCTAATGCATGTTTTTATAGTTAGCTCATTCATTTTGTCAAGTGACACTATAGCTATGATTTTTTTTCATTTATAGTTATGATGTCAAGTTTTAAAATTGACTCAGCTGCTAAAGTGCAGATCATGTAAAGCCCAAGGACCTGGGTTCAAGACCTGACGTGGGGGCAGGGGCGTAGAAAATGTGAAGAATAATAAATAGTAAATTAAATTGGTTTCAATTAAAAAAAAAAAACAACAAGAGCCTCAAAAAGATGCTAAGTCAATATTGGTACAGACGGTACACATCATGGCAGGGCCCCCGAGAGCAGGAGAGGCAGTGAGATAGGACCAGCAGGGGTGTGGAAAGCAGGCACATTCTAGGAAAACCCCGGGCTGCAGTTCAATCTTCTGCTGCCTAGCTGAGTGCCCAAGCACCCGTCTCCAGTGTCATCCTGCAGAAAGAGGTGACACCCTGCCCCCTGCAGGAGGCTTGTTGTGTGAACAAGACAGCTCCAGGAAAGCCCGCAGGCCACAGTACGCGGGACCTCCTCCCTTCAGAGAGGCAGAGGAATTGCTCATCTGTGCAAACCGGGGGAAGGATGTGCCTGGGGCCGGGAGGATATGTGCCTGTGTTGTGATAGGCAGTGTGGAGAGATTCTAAGAAGGGTCACCAGATGTAAAGGGGCAGAGAAAGCAGACAGAGCATTTTCACCGGGCACCCACACAGACGTGGTTTCCAGCCATTTCTGCTTCCCCAGAACATCCTCCTTGTGAGGCATGCCCGCTTCCCAGGGGTGGAAGGACCCGGTGTCCTGGGCTCCGGGGTCCTGTGATACAGCAGCTATTTCTAAAGCATGCCCAGGTTAGGAAGTTTGCTTCTGTTAACCTCTCCAGTCTTCCCCAGGCCTGGGCAGAGAACCAAGGGCTCTCCCCTTTCCACACTGAGAGAGACAGATCTGATTCATTAAAAAGCCTTCTCTCCAGCCCCAGGGCCTTCAGCCACCTGGAAAGTTAGGCACCAATCCTTTGAGCCCATGGAACCATTGGAACTGGAGAGGGAGGGGAAAAAAGATCTCAGACAGCAGAAAGCCCAGCGACTTCTGACTCCTGGAAGGTTTTCTTTGAACTCTACAATTGGATCGACACATCTTTTTTTGTTTTTAATTATTCATTTCCTAAGTAATTAGAAACACTTTCTATGTGCCAAGCAATGTTCCCAGCACTAGGGACATAAGTAAACAAAAATAGATCTAGTCCCTGTCTTCCTGGAGCTGAAAGTCCAGAAAGGAGACAGGCCTTAGTCAGAGAATGACCAGGTGGGCTTAAAATTGGAAGTTTAGGGAAGGTCCTCTGAACCAACGGCCGCTGAGCTGAGATCTGTGGGAGGATGGGAGTGAAGAGGGAGAGGGAGGAAAGAGCATCTGCAAAGGCCCTGTGGTGAGAGGGGTTGTGGAGAGGAGGAAAGTTTGGAGGACCATGGCAGAAACTGAGAGTCTGGCTGAGATAATATGTGGGTGTCCCGTGTAGGACTCTGGTAGGTCACGTTAAGGATTTCCATTTTAAAAGCACAGTGGAGCCTGAGCGATATTAAGGACTGAACAACACACTCAAGAGTGTTGTATTGAAACACACGGATTTCTCCGGCACCCCCTTGCGGCTTGGGCAGTGGGAGCCACCAAGATGCGGACCATGTAAAGTCTGTGGCTCCTAGTTTACACCCTGGGGTGAGTGGGAAGTTAAGAAAAAAAACATTGATTTTTTAAAGGCTGCAGGTTGAGAACAGATTCCCAGGGTGTCTGGTGGCTGTAGTCGTGGTCCAGCTGAAGGATGGGAGTTCCTTTGATCGTGGTGATGTTGTCAGAAAGAAGTGGATGGATTCAAGAGCTATTTTGGAGGTAAGTCAACAGGACTTCAGGGTATGGAGGGAGAGGAAGCGTCTGAAGACAATTTCTAACTTAAGCAGCTGAACGGATGATGCTGGTGCCATTCGCTTGAGAGACTACAGAGGAAGATCAGGGAGGGGACAGCCTGGTTCCTTTTAGAGATGATGAGTTTGAAGGGCCTTTGAGACACAGGAGAGGAGTTAAGTGGGGTGGGATATGGAGACTGGAGCTCAAAGGACTGTAAGGGTGGGAAACAAGTAGACTTGAGACTTGTCCACAGGCAGGAGCAGCAGATGCCCGGAGTGGGTGAGGTCACTAGGCAGCAGTGAGAGAAGAGGGGGCTTCTGGGACGGACAGCATCTCTTCAGGCACAATGACTGGGTAGGGGTGCTGTGCCTCACAGGCAGAGGTGTGGCTACAGAGGTGGGAGGAAACCTAAGGAAATGTTGGATCCTGGGGACCCAGGGCAGGAAGTCTCTAGTGTGGGTCAGAGGTTAAAGTCAAACTGAATCAGGTCACTGGATTTAGCCACACGGAGGAGGTCCTCGGTGACCTCAGCGAGAGAGGCTTTCCTAGCACAATGAGGTGGGAAGCTGATGGGGCCAGATAAGGAGCGGGTGATAGACAAGGACGTAAATGTAGTTGACGCTTTGGAGAAGCCGGGATGGAAGAGGAGAGAAGGAATAGGATGGTCGCCATATCTGGCCTGGGATTGGGTACATTCCGAAGAGACTGAAGTTCAGTCTTTGGCTGCCTATGTAAGGCATGTCGTACCATGTAAGACCAGGGCTGCTGTTCGGTGACACGTGATCCAAGGCGCAGGTGGAGCGCTTGACCAGACGTGGGAGGAGGGACGGGCCGCAGGGGCAGCTGCTACAGTGACCGGGGTTCTGCCCTCCAGGGCAGACTCTCCCAGACACCCCATGTGCACATCACGGGGCTACTTCCTGAGGCTCCTTCACAGGTTTCTTTGCACACTTCTGCCTCTAGCTAACCCAGTGTCACCATGGGTCCACAACGCAGTTGCTCTGTACCTGCTTCCTGCTTGGTAAGGGGTCACAGACGGCTGTAAGAACGGAGCAAGTCAGCGCATGCGCAGTGCTACCCCCACCAGGGGTCTGGATTAAGTGCTCGGCAAATGCGTGTTGTTACTGATGCCGCCCATATACTCCAGGAGGAGTTTCAGGTGTGCTCACAAGCATCTCATATAATAGTCACCTTAAAAAAATTAAAGCAGGAGGGTCATCTGGCCAGGGTCAGTGACGTTTTTCTGTAAAAACAAGTCTCATGGGAAGCCCAACAGTCATTTGTATCAGTTACCAATGGCTGTGCTAATGCTGCCTAACAAAACAACCCCAGACCTGGAGACTTAGTAACTATTTATTAATGCTCTGTGGGTTAACAATTTGGACTGGGCTTAGCTGGGTAATTCTTCTGGTCTTCCTCCCGCCCCCCTTTTGAGAGAGGAAGAAGCATTTTTCATTTATTTTACCTTAGTTTGTACATCTTGGCTGTCCCCTGCCCCCATCCCCTGCCCTGGGAAGCAAACTGGTGTCCTTGGGATGTATGTGGATTGTATCTGCCCAGAGGTGGCGGATCTAAGAGCTACTCCACCAGGGATTGCCAATTCTTCTGGTCTTAAGTGTGCTCATTATCTGTTGGCTGACATTAGCTGAAGTGACAAAGGTTACTCGGGCACCTGTCTCTGAGCCTCAAGAAGGCTAACCTGGATATGTCTCCTGGTGGGACAAAGGTTCAAGATCAAGCCCACTGGTATAGGATAAAGGTTCTGCGGGTTTCATGACCACCAAAGTCCCATCAGTCAAGGAAGGTCCTCAGTGGGCCTGAGTCTGGGGCTTACAGAATGTGTGGCAAAGAATGGGGGGGTGCAGGTGTTAGGAATCTAACCATCGTAATACTGACTGGGGAGGGTGAATTCAGAACAAGGGACAGTATTTCGAGGATATTAAAAGTAGGTGTCTCAGAGCTCACTGCTTGATTTCCCCATGTCCCCATCCCAACCATGGGGATGGACCCGCCATGCAAGGCTGGATGTCCTACTGCCTGCCCTTGGGTGCCTGCCTGGCTCATGTGGACCGACTCTCACTTCTCTCCACCCGTCACTTACCCTGTTCCTCTGGGGCCTGGGCTACATCTCCATCATCTGTCTCCTGAGCCTGGCATGGGGCCGAGCGCAGAGTGCTAGCGCAGACAACTTCTGCCCAGGAATCAATAACAGAGGGTGGAAGAATAAACAGCAAATTCCTCCAGGACCGACAAGACACATTCTTCTCTGATCACCAGCTTCAGTGAAGACCAGGACAGTGTGGCTTTCCAGTTAGATTTCTGACATCACTCTTCCCCCTGAGAGAACAGCTGGTTTTTCCATATCTAGTGCAGCATCTACTACATCCTTCTCATCTTCTGCATGACCCTGTGGAGGGGGCGGGAGCCCAAATTGGGGTGTGAGCGTTCTGCGCACACAGCTTCCTTCAGAGGAACGAGCGTGGGCTTGTCAGCAGATGTGCTGGTGGGTGTAAGGGAGGCTGGACAACTCATCTTGGGTCCCTGGGTGGGTTTACATGGCCTCAATGAGGCATGTCCAGCCCTCGGAGTCAGCCCCCAACATGGAGGAAAAGGATGGACAAAGGCGAGAAGACCCAGAAAGTTTCAAACCTTGTCTCTGCTACTCAGCACCAGGACAGAGCCTTGCATTCTGGCTTCCCCACCAAATCCCAAGGCAATTGCTCGGAATTCCAGACTCATGGAGAGCTGAGGGGAGCACTCGTGCCACTTGGAGGACTCAGCTGTTGAAGGCTGGAGCTGTGAGGCTGTGAGGTCATCTCTGGGAGAGTCAGGGCCCTGGGGTCCTCCACAGAACCAAGAGAGGCTGTCTGCATGGACCAACACAAAATCCAGGAGAGAAGTCAGCCGCAGAGGGGTGACCATGACCTTCGGGTCCGAGGCGGGCATTGGGGCAGACGGTGCCCCAGACCCAGAGGTCCCTGCCACCTGCCTTCAGGTTCCAGTCCCACCACTTCCCATCTGTGAGTCGGAGTGGCTGGCTTACTCTGACTGCGTCTCCCTTTCCTCGTCTGTATGGGCAGAGCTGCTGTGCGAACCCGTGAGTGCCGAGGGCTGATGGCTACGCCCGCGACCCGACAAAGTGGAGGTTTGTTTCTCGCGCACAGTCTGACAGCTGGGCACATGCTAAGCAAACAGCAGTGAACTGCGATTCCTGCCAGGTGTTACAGGATGCCAGGTGCCGTGCTGAGCACTTTATAGGACACCTTCATTCAGCCCTTACACCCACACTGAGGTGAGGCTCTGTTATTTTGCAGTGAGGCCCTGAGGTATGGGGAGGTTAAGATGGTGCCGGAGGCCACCGACGACCACTGGCAGACCGAGGATTCCTCTGCAGGTCTGACACCTGGGGGTGCTGCCTGTAGCTGCTCTGCCCCATCTCCCTACGCATGCCCGGGGCACCCCCAAGTGTGAACGTTTCATCAAACACGAACACCGAACTCGCTTGAAAGTCACGCAGTTACACTGTCCTTAGGAGAACATTCTCCTCTTTGGCAGGAGTTTTGGATTCAGGTGAGAGCCGGGACCCAGCAGAAGACTTGAATGCTCCTTGTGTGGTTATAGGCGACAAGGCAGTTAATTTCTGCTCTGCGTCTTCTGAGACCGGACATTATTTTTGGATAGCTTCCACTTTACTACGACCCATCCTCAAATGTCTGACTAAGAGACATCTGTTTCTCAAAACCTGAAAGAGGACATGCCCTGGTGGAGCCCTGGTTGGTCCGCTGCCCCTGGTGGAGCGCAGTCCACCAAGACCCCAAGGGCCTGGGTTCTCGTCCTGGGGTGCGGGTGGACATGAACGAGTAAAATGAAAGTAAAATACGGGTGTGCCCTGGCGGCCTAGGGGTCTAGGGCACCTGGGAACAGTCCCACATACATCCCAAGGGGACAGGTTGAAGACCGGCTAGAGCTAGACAGACCACATGCCTCCAGATAACTCGAGTGCCAGTGAGAGGTGCTTCCACGCCGCCGCCCCGCAGATGTCTCCATCCCAGGCTCTGAGCTCGGGCAGGAGGTGTTTGGCTTATGGATTTCTCAAAGTGGCAAAAGAGAGGGGAGGATGCTGAGAATGGCTTTTCCTGACCCAGTTTGACGTGTCACAGGGGAGCCTGTGGCGAGAATTCACGAGGCCACTTCGGATGGGCCAGACGCTCACTGAATAAGGTCACCGAGCAGGGACACGTCATGGAGAGAGGAATGAGTCTAGCTTCTGTTCGTCGAGGAGCCGTAGCGGGCTGCTGGCTCTTGCTACATGTTTATTAATTTTTTAAAAAGGCCCTGTGGCTGGCCTACTTTTACTTAGTGCCTAATAAAGGGAAAAACTGTTTGCAGAGCACCCCTGGGCCTGACACTGAGCAGCTGAAGTTAGCAAGATCCTTCACTTTCTGAGATGACACAAGCCAGCAGCCCGGGAGGAAAACAATTCCTTTTAGCCGCGTGCCATTCCCAGGTAAAGTGACAGCAGTTGGACATTGTTAAATAGGAGACAAAACCAGGGCAAGGAGATTCAACCGCGGTGGGAAAGGCCCAAACCCTCACCATGGGGGTTTGCCGCAACCCGAGTCAGGAGACAGGTAAGTCACTGCCTGAGTCAGGTGATGCCTTACAGTCCAGGCCTCTGCGCATGGCCTGCTTAACCTTCTCCCCACACGCATCAAACGAGGCCGAGACGAGCTTCTCGCGGCGCTGCTTCCATCTCTGCTTCTCACGCCCACTCCGGGCTTAGGGGAGTCCTAGATTTTTTAGTCGAAGGTCACCACGTGTCTGCTTATGTCCTGTCATCACTGTCTGGGAAGGCATGCTGTGGCTACTTTCAAGATGCTCAGCTTTCCCATCCGCGGGTGAAGTTGTCCTGTGCACAGCTCTCAGGTGACCCTGCTGACACCAGGCAATTTGTGCTAAGAGGCAGGTTTGAAGTCTCAGGCTGAAGCCATGCCTGAACATTCACACACAACCACTGGGTGCCTGGGACCCTCTCAGAGCTCTAGGTGCCTTGTCTTGTCTGATTCGGGGTCTCAGTGGTTAAGTAAGACAGGGCGCTCCACCAGCCCATTTTATAGAGGAGGAAACTGAGGCTCAGGACAATTCACTTACCTGGCACATAGAGCCAGGATCTGGACTTGTGACCGGGCTTCCTCCCTTGCGAGCCGCCCCAGCAGCCACGCCTGACCCGCTCGCTCTGGGAGCACGTGGCAGCCTCCTGCCCCAAGGGACACACAGGTCATGTCTCAGAACTGTCATGTTTCCTTGCCATAACTTTTCCGAGGACAGTTTTACTACATTTCTACCAGCCAGGTAGTGTCCTAGTAGACAGTTAGTGAGCTTTGGAGGCACAGTGAATTATATGAGATTCTGACTTCTGAAATAAAGTACTGGAACTTGGACAAACTGAGTTCATTTCTTATCTACCTAAGAGGCAAGACCCCATTTGTCTTCGGGTGCTGTGAGGCTTAGATGGAACGGGCTAGTTCTCTTCCTTCTCTCCACAGCCAGAAACTCTGAAGGGCAGAGGCAGGACCACGAAGGGGCACTGTGGGACCCGCAGCTCAATGCCAAAGCACCGCATTTCCTCCCCGCGCACAGTCCTGTGCACCCTGCGCTCGGCAGTTCTGGTCCGCCTTCCTCAGGCCCGCGCCTGCAGTCCTGCCGGGTCTGGCTCCACCTAGATTACAGGTCCAAGGGCAATCCCTCCTGTGACACACCTGCCTTCGCAGACGTCTTCCAGCCCGAGCTCAACACTTCAGGCCAGTTCATCCCCGAGTGTATTTCCTCCATGTTACCGTCTGCCAACAAACCTCGCTGTGAAGACTATGGAAGTACAGAAAAAGTCTGCGACGGTACTTACCACACAGAGACAAAACCTAGGACTCTGACCTTGTAAAAGTCTACACACGCACGATTAGGTTACATGATAAAGGACACTGAAGTGTGATGGTTGGGAACTGTGACTTTCCTTTTTCCCCAATACTCTTTAATATTCAATCATCTTTCAGCTTACAGAGCGAACATTTTAGAAAATGACGACCAGTTTAGAAGATGCTGGTTCTAACTGCCCTCACCACTACCACTCACCTTCACAGCCTGCTGCGCCTGAGAGGGGTTCAGCTAGTGGAGGGGCGCAGGTCAGCCTCCAATGGCAGAAACGACCCCACCGGGGGGGGGGGGGGGAGAGGGGGCGAGTTTCGCTTGAACAGAGGCCCGGGGGTGCAGGAGGGGTTCTGTACAGCATCAGGCCGGCTGCTCCACTGCGCGCACTGGCAGAAGCTCCAACCAGCACGACGGCTTCCCTGCAGTGCCCCCCGGTGGCGCAGGAGGCCTCCGGAGACGGGTGCCAGAGACAGGCCTGAGTGCCTGCAACTCTGTCCAACGCCTTCGTGGTTCAGAAATGAATGCTAAGAACTGAACGGTCAAGTGTTAGAAGGAGTCATGGGAAACATTAACATGCCCCAGGAGAGAAATGGGCCCATCGTGGTGGGTTGAGCATCTATGGAGAAGCAGGAGACGAGGCCAGTATAGATCCGTGCAGTTACTAGGGTGCCAGGACGGAGCCCCAAGGCAGGCAGCAGTGCACAGCTCAATGTGGCTTTTCAAAGAGGTACTCCAGATCTGGGGCGCGCAGCCTCTGCTCTCTGTTCTTATTCTTAGCGAAGTCTCTCAGCAGTGCCAAGACTTCATTCTCGAATATTTCTGGGGCTGGTTTTGCTTCTGCAAGAGAAGAATGGGCAGAAAGAATTAGGTGAGTTAGTCAATTCTCAGGCGGAAGGACCCTGACACCTGAATCTCTGGCCTTGCGAAGAACCATTGTAGATGGACACACACCTCCACTCCTCTGCACACAGGGCATCCTCTTCCAAGAGCTGGCGGCCACAGCAGTGTGCATTTGTAAATATTTTTATAGACTAGCTGCTCCTGTTTGCTTACACACTGTCCACCCCTGCCTGTGTGCTAAGAGAGCAGAGCTGAGTAGCAGCAGCAGACCACATGGTCGCAGACTTAAATATTTACCATCTGGTCTTTTATGAATAAGTCTGCTGACCCTTGGGCCTGGCCAGTCTTGGCTGTTCTACTTTGCTCTGCACTTGGTATTTGTTTGGGGTACCGAGTTTTCCCGTCCAGTCTATGCGTTTCCTATGGTGGCGCCCCAATGGAGCAACGGGCAGGTGAGTCACCTGCAGAGGCTGCAGGCCACACCCCCTGGGTTCAAATCTCGGGCTCGGATGGAAACCACCAGTGTAAAATAAAAATAGAATAAAGTGCTTCTCCCTTCTCCTGCATGCGTTTGCCTTCATCCCTGCCTGCACTTAGCCTTTTAAAAGAAAAAAGAAAATTCCTGTGGCAAAGGCCCTGAGTTGTAAATGATAGAAACTCGAACTCCCGGGAAGTTAAGCAGAAAAGAGTTTGAGAAGGGCATTTGGGCACAAGATCAACACAACCCGGAGACCCAGATTTGCATGGTGAAGCAGCGAAGGCACCAGAGCAGAGGTGAGGACGCCAGCCCTCGTCTATGGCAGGGGTCAGCGCTACACAGGTTCAGCATGAGACCTGGAACAGTCAGGAGAATTAGTGAGATGGAAAGAGCACGCGCATTACTGCCCAGTACAAGTTAGCCAAACTGATACATGAAGAGAAAAAAGAATGAAAGACAAAGCAGAGAATCCAAAGTTGTGGAAAAAATCAGTCTAACCTAGTGTAACTGTAGCTGACGTGCTCACAACAGCCCCAGCAGGATAAATATCGAGACGAACAACTAGACGCTGAAGATGAAACGTGGAAAGCACGCCGCTGGGAGAACACTGCGTACAGAAGACACAGCAGACGGCTTGTCAGAAACCATGCAGCACGCGGTGGCACCGGGGACTCTGCAGCTGGTGGTACAGTGAAGGCTCCGAACAACCAGGCCAGGTGGACCCACGCACACACCAGCAGCCTGGGACACAAGTGCCCCGTGCTCGCTGGAAGAAAACTGTCATTCTCGAACTCAATGTCCAAGCATGAAGCCCGAGAATGCGGACGATGTACCGACAGGGACGCTAGGAGGTTCTCCAGGGAGAAGGAACACGACGCCGGAGAGCAGCGCGGCTCTCCATGAAGAAAGGGCTCTCTCCAGACAGCACCCCTGCGTCTCCCCAGTGAAGGCAGCTAAGGCGCAGGGCACGTGGAGCTGACGGGCCGGGGGTAAGATCATTCAGAGGTGATGACAACGTAAAAGAAGTGTTCTTTCCGCATGGCGCTCAGTGCCGACAGCAAGCATTTACACAGATGCCGTCTCTTCAGTTTACACACGTACACATGTAAAACATACCCTCTTTTAAATCCCCCCGGGGGTAAGTGTCTCAAGTAAAACATCAGAAAGGCAGTGCAGGTGTCCCCCGCCTCTGGTTTAGTGCGGTCTGCCCAAACACACGCCAGGAGCTGAACGGGGGACAACCAAGATGAATAAATAGAACAGATTAAAATGCTCCTCTTCTCTCTTCCTGCCTGCCTGCTTGCCTTCATTTCTGCCTGCACCTTCATGTCATGCCTGCACCTGTGTCATGTCCTGGTGGAGGAGAGGTTAGATCAGTCACCTCCAAAGGAGCAAATGCCGGCTCTCCCTGGGTTCGAGTTCCAGGTTCCAGGGGAAACAACCAGTGTGAGCAACTTAATAAACATAAAATAAATTGCTTCTACCCGTTCTCTTCCTGCCTGCCTGTCTAGTGCCTTCATTCCTGCCTGTACATTTCTTTAAAAATAATAAATAAGTAAAAAAGAAATGGAGTATAGGCTTATAGCACAGGTATAAGTAAAAAGAATGACAACAACAGCACAACAGACGGGAGAGAGAAACTGGAGCGTACTGCTGTAAAGTTCTACATTATACATAAAGCAATTTAATATTATTGATGGTAGACTGATTAATTAAAGATGTATACTACAAAACCTAGGGCAATCACTGAAAAATTACAGAGGTATAATAATCAAAAGGGGAAGTACAATAAAGCTGAAAGTACTTAATTAAAAATCAAACAAACATGGAAATATACGGGGAAAGGAAAAAAGAACAAACAGAATAGGAAACAAAAAGGTGGTAGATTTTTATCCACTCGCACTGATAATTTAGTAAATGGCCAAAGCACATCAATGAAAAGATAGACTATAAAACTGGATTAAAAAAAAAAAAAAAACAGAAAGGCCATACATTCTGTCTCTAAGAAGACAAAGACAGGTTCAAGGAAAAGAATGGTGTGGTAGGCAGGTCTCTAGCGTGGCCCCCGTATTCTGTACATCCCCCAGGCTGTGAACGTGGTTTTCACGCCCACGGGTGCTACACAGGACAGGGAAACTACCCAGGGGCTCTAACCTAGTCACATGAGCGGTTTCAGAAGCAGCTTCCTCCGGTCGACAGCAGAAGGGGAATTCAGAGCAATCTGAAGCATGGGAGGTGCCCGCGTGAGAGTGTCTCCACCGAGGATGAGGGGCCAGGTGGCAAGGACCTGACAGAAGTCCCGTGGAAGTGAAAGAGGTCAACAGCTGGCAAGACACCTGCAACTCAGGAATGAACTCTCCTGGTGACCTGAAGGTACAACAGTGGGCACTTCAGACTGGGCACAGCTTCTGACCTATGAGTTATTAAATGGGTGTTGTTTTCAGTCGCTAAATTTGTGCTACTTTATTATGTAGCAATGAAAAATCAATATAGATGGAAAGACACACCAAAAAAACCCTAATCAAAAGGATACAACAATCCTAAATATACCTTCATATAATAAGAGAATTTCAAAAATAGATGAAGCAAAAACAGAACTGAAAGGAGTCATAGACAAAACCACCGTGACAATGAAGAGTTCATTTCTACTGTGAGAAAGATAAACGTAATTCTATCTTGTGTAAGCCATTATTGTTTTGGATATTTTTTTAATTCACAGCCCAAGCTATGAACTACGTATAAATAACATTCGTGCCTCACAAAGGCAGCACTAGGGAGACACGACTGAGCTCTCGTTCTGCAGACTCTGGGGACTGCCTGCTTCTATTCCCAGCCTAGTTTTGCTTTAACCTGCCCTTTGATACCAGGAGTTACCCTTACAGCTCCATAAAGTCCCTCTTTAAGGTAAACAGACTAGGTCTACTCACCGCAAACAAAAAACCTTAACAAATACCATCATTTCTGCACACTTTGGAAAAATCTGCAGTGCCTGAGTTAGGTGTCTCTGGCATAAAAAAAAGAAAAATGATTGTTGCCGAGGATATCATTCCAGACTCAGATCAGCTGAGTCTTTTTATTTTCTACATTACGCAGCTTATCATGTCACATACCTGTAGCCCAGTAATAAATATCCCAGTCATTACTGGGCTCGTTAATGAGGCGATCATAGAGGTTCAGCTGTCTCTCCGTCATGCTGTGTAGATGTTCTTTAGCGAAGAGGCTACAAAAAAACAAAAAAAGGGAGACAGAGAAAGAAGTGGGAAGGCTGTTATCAGTCAAGGAGAGGAGACACAAAGTATCTTCTTTCCTACCTCAGCAGGATGCAGTTTTCTAACATGCCCCTCTTTCTGCTCTCATAGAGCAGGCGTGCTCTTTTGGTTTCTATGGATTCATCAGTTCGCTCCTCCCATGGAGGCAACGGGATTTCAATCATGTCTTTTTGGGAATCTGTAGGGCTGTCACCTCTGTAGAAGCGTCTGAATGACATCATGCTGACCAAAGGAGACACTAGGTGGTGCCTTGACATCTGCAACAAATGAACAACAAACATCTTTAAAACAACACCACCATCATTATCATTCACTCGACACCAAGGTAAATGCATCTGATCTCATTTGGTCCCTAAGAAGGTGTGTGGACATTATCCCCACTTTCCAGCGAAGGAAAGCAAGGCTCAGAGAGGTTCAAGAACTTGCTGAGGTCACCCAAACAGTCATCGCAGCTTGGATTAGAATACAGCCCTAACCACAAACATGCTCTTAATAGAGTGTTTCCAGAAATTCTCCAGCAGAAATTTTTTATCCTTCCTTGCATTCCCTTAACATTCTTACAGTATGGTTTGTTTTCTAGTTTCTTGTCTGAGTTAAAATTAAAATCTGAGCCTACAGTGATGGAATGGTCACTAGTGCCCCAAAAGGCTCTCAATCTAGAGAAGGGGAAAAACAATCAAGATGTGATGAGAAGGTGGTGACATCGGCAAGATGGTAGACGAGGAGGGCCCATACTTCCCTGCATGGAGATGCTAATTCCATGATACACAGACCCCACTACCTTTCTGAAAATCCAGAAACCAGTGAGGAGGCTCCTGAACCCCAGGTGAAGACAATGCCAGCTGCATGAAAATAGGAAGGAAAATTCATGGTACTTGTTCACCACAGTCGCTCCCTGACCTCAGCCTGCTATAACTGGAGAAAATTCCCGGCTCTCAGCTTCTCCCAGGGGTAAGAAAGAGAAGACTAAAACACATGTGCAACGTGCAGACTTTTCAGGGGTCTGCTGAGAACAAAGGGGAGGGCTTGGATTATCTTCTGACTTCTTTCACTTCTTACACCACTGTCGTCCCTACAACTGGCTCAGCACAGAACAAGCAGGAGAAAATCCCCAACTCCTGGCTTCTTCCTGGCAAAGAACTGAAATGTGTGTCCAACATCCTAGCTTTTCCAGGAGTTTCTTGAGACTGGTATCTGTCTTGCCTGTGACTGAGCACGGACAGGACCCGACATACTCTAAGTGACCGGAGGCCCAACAGAACAAGAGTGACCTGAGCAGCTCACTTCCACCTCAGATGACTTTGTTACGACAGACAGAGGCCAACACAGCCTTTCCCTTGGGGGAGGGGGAGGAAGAGTGGCGCACACATGCAGAAGTGCCTGCTTGTCAGGGAGGTGCCCAAGGAACTGGTTCTCTCTTGGCCAACTTGTACTGACATACTTGCACCTGGCATATCGTAGGAGCCTGGGTGCTGCTGAGAACAGGGACCTGGGAGGCTTGTGGCAGCTCCAGAAACAATGCTGTGCCACAGACAGACCGCATGGAGGAAAGGGTAATGAACTGCTGAAAAAAGAAACTTGAAAATGCCTTTAATTGGGTATTTACAAACAACCCCAGAGACGAGACACCCACAAAAAAAGGTTGAGAGGGCCCCAGAATCCCCACCAGATCTGATCATTGAAGGTCTTTCTCTGTATAATTCCAAACTGAAGACTGGAAAATGTGACTGTTTTTCCAAATGTGTGCATCCCAACACAAAGTTACAAAGTGGCTCAATTGAAATCTCCACAAATTGACTCTAAAGAAATAAGAGGTATATGAATGACCTGATACAGATTTAAAAATCACTGCCTGAACACACTCAATGAGCTCAGTAAAACAATGTATGAGGAAAATGAGAATTATCAAGAAAGTGAAAAAACAGAACTAAGAAATTTTGAAACTGAAGAGTAACTGCATTGAAAAATTCAGTAGATGGGTTAAACAGCAGACTTGATCAAGCAGAAGAAAGAACCAGTGAGCTTGAAGACAGGTCATTTGACGTTACCTAATCAGAGGAACAAAAATGAAAAATAAAAAATACCTAACGGACTTACAGGGCATCATTAAAAGGAGCAATATACATATTATGGGAGCCTCAGAAGGAAAAAAAAAAAGAAAAAAGAAGACGAAGCAAAAAGCTTATTAGAAGAAATAATGGCAAAAACTTCCCAAATCTGGGGAAAGAAAGACATGCAGATTCAAGAAGTCTAAAGGAGTGAAAGGTTGATAGACAGCAATATGAAAGTATAAAGTTCAATGGAAATGATAAGTATGTGTATAAATATTAGAGCAGTAGTGCATAAGTCTTTTTAAATTCTGGCACAGAATTTAAAAGACAAAAATAAAGAAAAACATGTTAATGGCTATACATAAAAATATGCAATTGTGGAAAGAGCAATTTTATGAGATTGAAGTCAAACTATCAACTTTGAAACAGATTATAAAATGCTTTATGTAAGCCTCACTGTAACCAAAAAGGTAACTTATAAGAAATATACAAAATAAAAGGAGAAAGGAATCAAAGTTATGTCTCTCTAAAAATAATAATAATAATAATAAAGGACGATGGCAAGAGAGGAAAAGAGGGACACAAAAGCTACAAGCAGAAAGCAATCACAAAACGGCAACAGAAGTCATTCCATAGATTAAATCCCTAATCAAAAGACTTAAGAGTGGCTGAATGAAAAACAAAAAATCAAAAGAGGAAGATCCAAGTATATGCTGTGTGATTCGCTTTCGATGTAAGGATACACACAGGCTGAAAGTGAAAAGATATCCCATGTAAATAATTACCAAAAGGGATTAGAGATGGCCCTACTTGTATCAGATAAAATAGACAAAAACTGTCTTAAGAGATAAAGGACATTATGTAATAACAAAAAGGTTGATTAGCCAGGAAAGACATAACAATTTTAAATAAATATGCAACTAATATCAGAACACCCAAATGATATGAAGCAAACATTCTCAGAACCAAAGGGACAAATTCATATTATCACATCAATAGTAAGGCATTTCAGTACCCCACTACTGAGCATCCATAGAAAAGATCAATAAAGAAAAGGAGAACTTCAGCTATATCACAGACCAAAGGAACAGACAGAACATTCTACCCAACGGCAGCAGAAGACACATTCTTCTTAAACACATACGGAACATTCTCTAAGATAGGTCACAAAAAACTGAACAAATTTAAGAAGACTGAAATCGTACCAAGTATCTTTTCTGGCAATGGACTAAATTAGAAAATCAATAGAAGGAAAACTGGAAAATTCACAAAGATGTGAAAATTAAACAACACACTCACTCTTGACAACCAATGGTTTAAACAGGTCAAGAATTAATCAGAAGGGTGCGCCCTGGTGGCCTAGCTGTCTAGCACACCCTGGGAAAAGTGCCATATACATCCCAAGGTCATGGAATCAAGGGCTGTTTGGGAGGGTGGGGGTGAACGAGCAATGTGAACAACTAAATAAAAATAAATAAGTGCTCCCCCCTCCTCTCTTCCTGCCTTCATTCCTGCCTGCACCTTTCCTATTTAGAAAAAAAAAAAAAAAAGCAAACGCTAATTAGAAAATATCTTGAGACAAACGAACACTATATGCAAAAAATTCTGAGCTGTAGCAAAAACTACTAAGAGTTTACAGCGTGAATCGCCTACATTAACAACAACAACAAAAATCTAGTGATACAAATTAAATCACGACAGACATTCGAGAAGACTTAAAACACAGACTTAGGAGCAGAGAGAAGGGGAGTCCAGAGGTGGGCAGGCCCGCTAGGTTCGCCTGGGAAACAGATGAACTCGGAACTGGGCTTCTCACGAAGACTTAATCGTTCAACATATTAAGAGACAGGCACACAGCGGACTCGGGAAACGGTGACAGCGCCCTGAATCTTCTAAGTCACAGGATCGCTCTCTTCTGGGGTCTGCCCTGCCCTTGGCTTCCCGGCAGTTGGCTGCACCTCGCGGTTTGCAAGAGTACAGAGAAGGAGCCTCCGTGCCCGCTGGGGCCCGCCCAGCACTCTAGAACCTCCAAGGGCCTCACCCGCGCCAGCGCCGGGAACACAGCCGCCACCGCCATTTCCCCCGACCCGCTACGGAAGCCAGCGGTCGGGGCTCTTCCGGAAACTCGCGGACGCCCGAGGCGCGGAGCGCGGCGCTCGCGACCTCAGGCGGAAGAAGCGTCCCTGCGTATGGCGGAAGTGGCTGTGCGTGTGACGCCGGCGGGGGGCGGGAGCTGGGGCCGAGAGCGGTTCGCGCGCTTCGGGCCTAGTCCGGACTCGCCGCCGCCGCCGCCATATTCCCGGTAACGGGGGCGCGCGACCGAGGGCCGTCTAGGCCGGAGGCGGGCTCGGGGCCCGCGCTGAGGCGGGGAGGGGGTCGGTTGAGTTGTGGGCAGCTGGAGTCGGCGGGCGGAGGGCCGCTCGGGCCTTGGAGGGAGGGAGCGGAGGGCTCTGGGCCGGGTCTGTGGGGAGTGAGCGGGGCGGGCCTAGCCGGGGGCGAGCACTAGGCCTGGGTGGGGAGCGGAGGCGGCTGGAACTCCGGGGCCTTCTGGGACTCCAGCCGGAGCCGTCCTGGGGCCTGGGCCGGCGCGGCGGGGTGAGGCTGCGGGCTTCACGGCCGTTCTTCGCAGCGCCGTCCGAGAGCCCCTCGGACCAGCGGCCTGGGCTTTCCTATGTCGCCGCGGACGGCTGCGGCGCAACTCGGGTCGGGCCCGAGGGTGATGGGCAGCGAGCCCCGCGAGCCCCGGCGGCCTGGGAGAGCGAGGGGCGGCGCGAGACCGGGGGCGGGACGGACGGAGCGGGTGGGGCCGAGCTCGGGCTGCCGGGATGCTGCGTCTCTGGAGACGGGAGGTTGGCAACCATCGCTCTCCTCCCTGCCCGGGACGCTCCAGTCTTCTAATTCGTGCCTTTTTCTGGATACTGCAGTGGCATCTTTCTTTTTATCCGTTCCCCGGGCTCGCGAGCTTCCTTCCGGAGCCATGTCAGAAGGAGTGGACTTGATTGATATATACGCTGACGAGGAGTTTAATCAGGTGAGAGGTCGTCGTGGACATCGGTTTTCCTCAATCAGCCCAGCAGTGGCTTCCAGCACATTTGTGGTGGTTTCAAGCTATTATGCCAGTCCTTGAGAATCGCTAGGCCTGAACACGCCTCTGTCAGGTCTCCATTAATTTTTTCCATCTAGTCTAGACTTTCAAGACTTCTGACCGTTAGGTTTTGTATTAATTTAAGTCTCCTGGCTTAATAGTAGAGGATTGGATTTAAAAGCAAATAAAAATCAGATGTAATAGAACGGTGACTCAACCTGTGGAACTTGCTCCTGCAGGAAACCAGAGTTGGATGTCAACCTTCTCTAGGACTAATAACATTTTCAAATCAGAATTACGTTTGCTGGTTGTCCGTTTTTCTCAAGGACTCTAATCATATTTTAAAATCAGAATTATATTTGCTGTAGAATTCATGAGAGCAGTGTTTATTCTGCTATTCTTTCAAACTGCAACTGGAGCAATGTGCTTTCCCCATAAGGCTGTGCAAAAGCACACACTATAAAGGGTACTTTTGACATTTAATGTCAGCTTCGTTCTGGTAGTTTTATGTCTTATATTCTTCTGTAAGTAGCTTGGCTCCCGTCTTGAGAAGTCCATAGGCATTTTGATGTATACATTTTATTAATGAGTGAACTTCTGGGGGAGGGACTTAGAAAGTGACATTGTTGGACAAACCAGTTAAAAAGCAGGTACAGACCCATTAACTCCAAGTTGGATTTGTTAATCTCTTTTTTGTTAAGGAACATTATATAATGATTCCCTTGAAATAGTAATTGAATATACAGTGCAGTTCTGAGCTCTTGAGGGCAAATCTGGATAATGATTCACATTGTTCAAAACTTCCTGATATCTTGCCTGCATTGTTTTCAACACCATTTTACTTGAGTGAGCTGGTTCTTCTTCCCATTGGCATCTTCTTTTCTTTCCTCTTTTTTTTTTTTTTTTTTTTTCTTTTTAAAAGGAAAGGTGCAGGTAGCAATGAAAGTGAGTAATCACGCAGGCAGGAGGAGAAAAGAGGAAGAAATGTTTTATTTATTTTTATTTAGTTGTACCTCTTGGTTGTTCTCCCCGACCCTGGATGTGAACCTGGGTCCTTGAAATGTATGTGACCTGTGCTTTGGCAGAGGCAGTTGATCAAACCACTACTCTACCGGGGAATGCCCCATTGGCATCTTTCACACATAAGGATCTGGGAAAAAAGGATTAAAAGAACAGTGTAGAGGAGCAAAGTGCCTTTGTTGGACTCTGTTTTTGACATGAGGCAAGAGAAGAAGCTCACACATGCCATTTTTTTCAAGTGGCATAAGTTTGCATTCAAATTATTTTTAGTGCATTATGCTTTTTTAACATGGAAATTTTGAAACACGTGAAAGTAGAATGGTGTGATGATACTGTATTTATTCTGTAGTTATACTTTTAAAAGCCATTTTCCCAGTTCTCAGGTGAACTGGTGTCACTTAAATGTGCCTGCTGATTGACTTAAATACAAGAAAAAAGTTAATTTCAAAGAGGTCATAATTATTTATGGATAAAAGGGAGTTTACTATATTAATTTAGGTACAACCCATTGCTCTCCTGAATTTTCCATATTACTTAGAGTCAGACTTGCTACTTTTTCATAAGTTTATCTTTTGTATGTTTTGAATGTAAGACAACAGGAAAAGAAGGTGGCTTCCTCAGTTTCATTTTTAATGAAAGGCCTTCCTCCACCACAACCACCACCCCCATTTTGTTTTCCTTATCTGTGGGTTGTAATAGTGCTGCTGATTCACTTGGGAATTTGTAGAACAAGGCCCATGACCACAAGTCTAGCCACATTTGTTATGAAAAAAGCAAGATTTATTATTTCTTAAGCAATATAATGTGTTGGTCATAGATAAGACACAGGCCTTGTCCAATGATCACTGCTTTGTCAGGGTAGATTCCCTAACATCAAGTTTGTTCTCTGATCTCTAGTTAAAGATGACGGTTTTTATGGGTTTAAGATAGCTAGAAGATGGTGTGTGGAATTGTATACACATTCTATTAGACAGTATTGGATGCTTTGCAAGTTAAAGAAAGTGTAGATTTTTGAATGTGTTGTATTTTGTGGCACTTTAGGGTAGGGGTACTTCCCCCCCCCCCAAACAAATTAGTTTTTGACAACACTAATTTTAGTGTGATTGGGAACTGCTAAAGATAAAAGATCTGTCTGGCTAGGATTGTTAGAAGCAGGCTTGGAATGAAGGCATCAGTAGAGATTGTTTCAGAATGTTTTAAGAATGTTGCTAATTCACCTCAAGCTGACCCATGCCTAAGAACCCTGCAGTGTGTACTTTGCTCCCTAGGGAAATGAACACAGTTCCTAGATAAAACCCTGTGGTACTGACTCCCTGATCTTTTAACATGTTCTGCAAAACATTCTGCAGAGCTACTTTACTTCCGTTAAATGGGGAATCTTGGGAGTCACAGTTGCTCTCTTGAACTGGGGAGGACTCCGGAAAAGTTACTGGGAGCTGCTATCTCTATTCCTTCTGCTAAGTAACACAGGCGCTTTGCACAGTATGCCCAGTTCTCTTCCTTTTATCAGCAAGTGTTTATTCATCTGTTGTATTTGCTGGGCACTGTGTTGGGTCTAATGAAGTCAGACGGGTGTGGGAAATTGGATTTTTGTGTTCAAAAGAGGCTCCTTTCCTAGGCCAACCATCTTTTCTTGAAACGAAAAACTGGACATTGGGATGGCAAAAATGGGGTGGGGTTATGTGCTGGCGATTAAGGAGAGAGGAGGAGGTGGAGCAGTCTGAGCAGGAGCAGAGCAGTCAGGCCAGCAACAAGTAAGGTCTGTGCAGTACTGATCAGTAATCACGTAGTAACAATGTGTGGTTCAGCAGGACTTCGTATAAACTGCCGGGACTGGTGCAAAGAATTTTGGCTCCTTAGGTAAAAACCAAATCTGGAGATCAGCTTCCAGATGGTGACTCGATAGGACACACTTTCAGGTCGATCTCCAGAAACACGAAAAAAAAAAAAAATTCACCTATTTTCCTGAGACAAACGCCAAGAAACAACCGGCACTTCAGCTGGAGATGGATCGGTTGACGACTAATGATGGGTGAGGGCACCTGGCGTAATTCTGAGCTAAGCTGCAGATTTCGTTTTGGGATGGAGCTCAGGGGTCTCTGGACGTGTGGTGGAGTGGAGGCTAGGGATTTCTGGACCAGCTGCGGCAGGCCCCAGTAGGGCTGAGACGTGGAGCCATGGAGGGCTGGCATGAGAGGGGGTGAAAGGAGAGCTAACACACCAGGAGCTGAGCTGGAACCTATGTGGTAAAATTGCGCTAGGCACAGCCATAGCGGAAATCGGCCAAATTGCTCAAACCCCTCTCACAACCATTTCACGCCAGAACCTGGGATCCACTGAGCTGGAAATCCTGCCCACCGCATATCCGCCCACTGAAAAACCCCGCCCGTCAGTTACCCCATCCACTGGATTACAGTAAGACAGCAATCCCAAGCCTCAATGATACCCACTAGCGCCACCTTATGGGTAGAGGCAAAACTGCAGCCTGGTTGTCAATCCTGGGCAAGTCAAATTGACGAAATGTCAGGGAAACTGACCCTCAGGACTACAAGCAGAATATTGAATAGAGCAAAGGCACAGAGAAATATGCGTAAAATGATGGATCCAATTAAAAACCCAGGGGAATGTCTGAATACAGTAGAATTATGTAATTACCTGAAGAGGAATTTAGGGTAATGGTGATTAACATACTCTTGGGAATCCAGAAATCAGTAGCGGTAGTAAACGAGAATGTCAGGAAGCAAAGAGAAGAATTAAAACAACATCAAACAGGTAATAGACACGATGGCTGAATTAAAGAATTCAGTAGAAGAACTCAATAACAGGATGGATGAAACTTCCAATAGAATCAGTGATCGGGAAGATAGGACAGGGGAACTCAATCAAGCAAACCAGCAAGAGATAAAAAATTTAAAGAATTGAAGACAGCATTCAAGACCTGGGATAACATCAAAAGGGACAACATTCGCATTAGAGGGGTCCCAGAGGAAGAGAGAAAAGGGAGCAGAAACCATATTTGAAGACGTAATAGATGAGCACTTCCCCAGTTTGAAGAATGAAGCAAGTATCCAGATCTAGGAAGCTCAAAAGAGTTCCTAATAAAAGAAACTCAAACAAAAGTACACCTAAACACATCGTCATGAAAGTATCAAACATACAAAATAAAGAAAAAAAAAAGACTTTAAAGTGGCCAGAAAAGAACACATATAGTGTCACAGATGGTCAGCAAACTTCTCAAATGAAACTCTACAGGCCGGAAGGGAATGGCATAATATAGTCAAAGTGCTGAAAGAAAAGGATTTTCAACCTTGAATACTATATCCAGCAAGATTTATTGTTCAGAACTGAAGGAATGATAACCTTTTCTAACGAGCAAAAGTTAAAGGAGTTCATCACTGCAAAACCAGCTTTGCAAAAAATTTTAAAGTATGCTCTGTAAAGCATAAAGAAACCACAGAAAAACAGTAAGACAGCAAATATACCGTAGTGGGTGTCGTCTGCCAGCCTTGGTCAAGTGAAAATCTCTAGCCTGCCAGCTTCTGTGTACTTTCCATAAACTAGTCCTGACCCAAGACAACACAGTGACTTTCTTCACCACCAATGGACAACGACTACACCTCCAGATGACAAGAATCCCAACCTTAGGGAGAGGTTCCATCTTTTCAACATGTTCTTTCCTTTGATACTCAGCTCTCATTCCCAGGGTGCATTTTAAAGTACTCAACTCCTCTATAGTTAGTGACCTGATACAGTCCATGATATGTAAACTTTCCATGTTTTCAGTACATTTAAATGCTTATATGAAATGGAAAACAAAACAAAACAAAAAAAAACCCCAAATCTGGTGCCTCTGTAAGCCCTGTTCTGAATGTCCTGCCTAAAGCACTTGCCACTTTAGCCATCCCAGTGCCAGAAGTGCCCAGTAACCTCACAGTGCCAGAGAGAACACCTTCAGTACTTAGCTGCTGCTCGACTGCAGTGGGGATGGGGAAATCCTCTTCCCCTGCAGCTCCTGTTCCCTCACTGGACGGGAACAGCAATAGTGGCCATGGTGCCTGCAGTCAACCCCCCATAAGGGCCATTTCAACACAGAGCACAAGGGGCACCTTCTTTTGGCCCCTCAACACACTGGGCCCGCCACAACTCAGGTTAAAGACAACCCTGGTTTATTACAAACAGGACAAAGTTAACATTAAAATGTTGGGACAGTTGGAAAATAATGGAAAAAAGCAGTGCTGTTCTATTTAAAACGGTCCTTATGGTCAGCCTGTCCATTCCTCGCAATGGATGCTTGTGGCCAGAGACAAAGGGGAACATGAATGAGAACTGTAGAAATGATAATTATAAAGCCAAAAACATTGAGCTTCGTTTATAATAAAAAGAAACACTGGTATTAGTATTGCATAGTATTTGTCGCTGGCCTGGCTGCTCTGCTCGTGCTCGGATTGCTCTACCTCTTCCCCTCACCTTAGTTGCCAGAGCATAGCCCTGTACCGTTTCTGCCATCCCAGTGTCCCATTTTTTGGTTTGCTTTGAGGTAAATTCTAAGCTTTATTATTTCCCATAGATAACAGGAAAATTAAGGAAAAGGTGAATGGAGAACAAACATTGAGCATGCAGGTGGGGAAGATCTTATTAAGTTCAAAATCATGCAGGTTCCTTTCGTTAACCAAGAAGCTTCATGAGACAATCACAGTTCTTTCTATGCTGTTAAACACAAAGTTCTTCCTGAGAGATTTATTCAGTATTAACAAACTTTTTAATCTCCCTGGAATAAAGACTTCAACATGAGTGCATGCGGAACCTTGTTTTTTTTCACTTATCTTGTAGAGTTAGGTTTCACTTTAACCTGATCCATCACTACCCAAATCAGCTACTCGTTGGTAATCAGAAAAATCTCAGACCCTTGTCTGTTTCTTGCCCACTGAAGAAGTAAAATGAGTTGGTGTTGATAGCAGATCTAAAGCCAAGCACAGTCTGATCCAGTGTTTCTCCACTAAAATCCTCAACAGACTCCTCAGCAAATCTCCCCTGCACCTCACAACAGTTCCCACCAACCTCTCTGACCTAAGGCTCTGTGACGCACAGAGACATTCAAATCTTGGAACAGTTTTCCATTGATTGACTCCTCTCGTGTTTGTTAACGTGATAAGGTGATATACACCAGGGTCTTCCAGAGCGGAGTCTGTCAGCTTCTCTAAGGGGCCCTGGAAGAGTAGTGTGTTTGCTTAGACTTACAGTGTGAGGGACTTTCTGGTGAGACATGAGCTCTCAGCTGTCCATATCTGTGGTGAGTTTGCTACCCAGTGAGCAGTGGCCATTTTTCTACTAATGCTCAGGCACATCTCTGGATCACAGATACTGCTTGAGAGAAATTCTGATTTTGTTTCACTGACTACCCGAGCTGATGTACTTTCTTACTTCCTTCGCGCTCATAGTGCTCAGTATGAATGAGTGAGTTGTTTGGTGTCGGGATTATCTGAGACATAAGGATAGTGAAACGTTTTACACACAATGTTTCGTAGCCCTAGGTATCTTTTCCTTATTCAGCTTATCCACTCCATTCTAGTGTTAGCTTCTCTCCCTGATCACAGGCAGCTCTTACATTGCAAGACCCTTACATACAGCCTTGGTTACCTAGAACCATCTTCCTCTGTAGTTTCTCTGATTCCCTTTTCTCCTTTTTTGAAGGTGCTCCTAGAAAATTTATTCCCTTTTCACCCTTCTTTTTCTGATAGTTTTACAGTGTTTAAACTCCTCTCCTGTGGGAGTTTTTAGAGTTTTTCTAAGATTTGAAATTATTTATACACCTGAAGAAATAGACTCCTTTGCCCTTCATATCAGAACAGTTCTATAGTTTTTATCTTAGTGTGTATGTTCTTTCAGAAAACGGAAAGAATGTTTCCAAAAGTTTGTGGGGATAGGTAGGTCTAAGAATGAGTGTTCTAGCGAGTCTCCTCTCCAGTCTCACTTCCAAACCAGCAGTTCTTGTGATCGGGAGAAAGTTACAGGGGCTGCCTGTCCTTAGTGTCCCAGGAAATGACCTCAGGGAACTAGGCAAGTTACCTAACTTAGGTGCTCTCTTTGTTCCCTTTTTTAAAACAATAATGGCGTGAATGCACTGCAGTTTCCCTAAAATACTTTGAACTTCTTCCTGTCCCTTGTCATTTGGCATTACCTCTAGCACTGTGTTTTAGAATGTTGTCTGCAAAGATACTCATCTGATCCTTAAAAAGATGTCAGAGATAATGACATCGCAAAATCTGAAACTTACTTGGGGTTTTAAGATTTTTGGTATAGAGTCTTAGTCAACTTGGGCTACTATGACAAAATACCACAACCCAGGTGACTTAGAAACAACAGAAATTGGTTTCTCACTGTCCTGCAGGCTTTAAGACTGGGACCTGGCTGGGGGTGTGCTGAGGAGCCTCTCTAGTTGCAGGCTGGTTATTGTACACTCACATTATGGAAAACAGAGCAAGCACGCTCTCTTAACTCTTCCAAAAAGGACACGAGGTGCTGGTGGCCTAGCAGATGAGGCCACTAGACCTAGTCCACATACATCCCAAGGACCCAGCTTCGAGACCTGGGGCTGGGGGAACAACCAAGATGAACAACTAAAATAAAATAAATGCTTCCTCCTCACTCGTCTGCCTGCTTGTGTACTTGACTTCATTCCTGCCTGCACCTTTCCTTTTTAAAAAAAATGGTGAGGGGACACTAAGCCCTGGCATGAGTGTTTCACCATCAAGGCCTTATCTGATGCTGATCGTCTTCCCAAGATCCAGCCTCCTAATACCATCACAGTAGGGAATAGGGTTTCAACATATGCATGTGGTGGTGGGAGTAAGGAATACAAACATTTAGCCAATTACACTGATACACCACATACGCGTTATTAAGACATGGCTTGTCGTGTGTGATTGTCCTGTTTTCTGAGCTTTATAGTTTAGAGAACTTTCACTTTTTTTGTGTCTCATTGAATATCTCTGTATTGCTTGGAGTTGTCTGTTATTTAAGCAGCGTGGTGTTGGGTCTGCATTAGTAAGGGAAAATTCACCAATTATTCCCTTCTTTGTGTGTGTGTGTTTCTTTGATGGATATTAGAAAGATAGGATTGTGTACTGTGAGTTTTAGGGCTTCCCTATATCTTTTGTATAAGTCAAATTGTTTAAACCAGTAACTCCTAATATTTATTTTTTTGCATTTTGGTACCCACTTTAACATGCTTTTCCCATACTATTTCTAAATAAATGTATTTCTTATTAAGTAGGACATAAGTTTTATATGACTTGATTTTGGAAATAGCATAAGATGTTGAAAATGAATTTGTTTGGTGTATCTTAAATGTAGTCTTTTAGAAGATGACTTCATTAATTAATAGGTGCATCTCACATTCTTAATTTGCTGTTTAATCACTGTGTACCTTTTGATTCTCACAGGTTGTTAAAACTAGAAACATTTTTCTTGGAAGAAAAAGATCTATGTAAGTTTAGAGTAGTATAGGGAAGTTTTATCCGTAACTTATAAAGTCAGTTGACTGTGGATTCTAAGTAAACTAGAATGAAACAGAATGAACAAAATGAAAGGTTCCAAATCCACCTTTGCCAACCAACCCCTCATCTCTTAGGACCCAGAGTTCAACAATACAGATCAGATTGACCTGTATGATGACGTGTTGACAGCCACCTCACAGCCTTCAGATGACAGAAGCAGCAGCGCTGAGCCGCCACCTCCTGTACGTCAGGAGCCATCTCCCAAGCCCAATAACAAGACCCCTGCAATTCTGTATACCTACAGTGGCCTGCGCAATAGGCGAGCTGCTGTCTATGTGGGCAGCTTCTCTTGGGTGAGCACGGGTAACTAAAAGGCTTATGGGTGGGCTGGAGGGAGAGCACTGGGAGGTGATGGCATTTTCAAAAATCACTGTTGCACTGTTTTGTGCTCTGATGGGGTTGGATTTCTTTTTCCTGGGATCAGGTTGGATTGATCTCTGAAAGAGAGCTATCCTGAGGACGTACTGGTGCCGAAGAGAGCAATGATTAAGTGGGTAGTTGCTTTTTCTGCCATCTTGTTCCTGCCCTTGACCCTGGGGCTTTATGTCTAGCAGGGTCCTCTGTGGGGTGAGGCTTCAGAGTGAACACCTGAGCTTCTGGTGGTCATTATATGGTCCTATTAATAATGCTGGGCGATGGGTCAGAGACCTGGGTAGCTTCTAGTACACTTGGGGCCGTGATGATGATTGGTTTGCAAATGTGACTGTGTGACATGGTTTTGGGCTGGTGTTAGCGGGTGGGTTTGCCACATGCATACTGAGGGGAAAGTTCCTGGCAGGAGTGGACTCGAGCCTGTCAGATCTGTAATTAAAATCTGCTGGGAATCAGTGTTTGCACTAATGACCAGCCAGCCCAAAGGGCAGCCAAAGTTAGGTTGTAATCTTCTTAATTTCTAAAGATAGGGCTGGGGCGGGGGTTGATTTGGAATTCTAAAGTGAGGACAAAAAGAAAAGCCTATACTAATTGAATACCAGTGGGCTTTGGGGCTTCCTGTGGGAGGTTCTGATTGTGACTAGAATCCTGGATTGGGAAGAGGGTTTGGGATATTCGGGGTATGGGAAGGTGTAGTTTTGACATTTCTTCCTTTTCCATCTTGCGGCCTCAGTGGACTACAGACCAGCAGCTGATCCAGGTTATTCGCTCTATAGGAGTCTATGACGTGGTGGAGCTGAAATTTGCAGAGAATCGAGCAAATGGCCAGTCCAAAGGGTGAGGTCTGGATTTGAGAAGTTCCTTTTAGTGTATAAGCTTCGGGATTACAGGTCCGCACTATGTTTTGGCCCTGGATTTTGATCGCGCTCTCCTCTAGCCCAGTTTACTGCCTTAGTGTTGGTAACCTGCCTTAGAAGGGGGATGTGGCGCGCTGGAACATTCATCCCTGCGGGGCACTCAGTGGATTTCTCGTTCCAAGTAAACAGGAAGATTACAGACTGACACTTTATCACTGTTGGTAATTGTGTGTGTTTATTTAATAATATTAGCAAGATGTCCTTTACTTTACAACTTCCACTAAAAGTGGAATGGAATTGCTTCGTTCCTCTGTCTCAGTTACTTAGTAGATCTCATTCATTTACATTTTTTTCCTCTCAAGATATGCTGAGGTGGTGGTTGCCTCTGAAAACTCTGTCCACAAATTGTTGGAACTCCTGCCAGGAAAAGTTTTAAATGGAGAAAAAGTGGACGTGAGGCCGGCCACCCGGCAAAACCTCTCACAATTTGAGGCCCAGGCTCGGAAACGTGAGTGCGTCCGAGTCCCAAGAGGGGGTACGTGGAGACCATCTGTATGAAGGGGTGTCTGTGGGTGTGTTTTCTGTGATGTGGGCTTGTTCTGCTTGGGGAATTGTTGGGGGCGGTGGTGGTTGGGTGGTGGTGTGGTCAATAGGAAGCCCTGAAATGAGGCTTGTGCACAGGAGAGCGCTGCGCTGGGTGTGGGTAAATCAAGACACTGCTCAGTTCTGCTTGTGTGCAGCTGCGGGCAAGTCACCTTACTGCCCAGGGGCCTAGTTCTGCATCTGAACTAGGTACATGATATTTAACATCGCTGTCAACTTTAAATTAAGTGTGTCTATCTAAAAGTCAGTGTACAATAAATAGACCGTATTGTAAGACATAACCTCTCAAACGATCAAGAAGCAGCCACCTTAAACGTAAGTAAAGTGTGTAAAAATGATTGTAATTTGTTCGTGAATATTTATAGGGTGGGTGCACTGTTGGGAATCAACCCAAAAGATTACTGGAAAATACTACTATTTCTCCCGCATTGTCCAGGGGGGAGAGTCTGCCTTTCCGATTACTGAGTATTTTAGTGTGCTTCGGAAGTATGTGGCCTTCAGTAAGGAGAGTTGCATCATTCTCCCTTAGCTTGATGACAGTATTCCTTGAGTTCACCTTGCTCCCTTCGTTCTGACTCTGTACTTTCCAGGCCACCTTCTGATACTAATTTGGTTTCCCAACCAGGCGCTCGTACTGGGAAGAGAATGCGCTGACCAGCCGGCGCAAGTATTCCGGTGTGCTTGGCAGTTACCTTTCTCATTGTAAATTAATAAATTGGCATTCTGGTTTATGAATTAGTCTCTTGTGAATTTGGTTAGTGTGAATTAATCTAGAGTCTGGTCATCCTTGGGTGATTGGTCACAATTACGTTTCTGAACCTGTGAAACCTGAGGACCAGACCTTGGATTGTCCTGACCTCACAAGGCGCAACCACCCTGCAAAGCCCTGCCTGAGACAGCCAACTGCCTTTACTTTTACTACCGTGGGGGTTGGGGGAAGGCAAGATGGCACCTGTGTTCTTCCTCTTCGCCAAGTAATGTCTTGTGATGACTGGGTGGCTCCTTGGGACCTCGTGTTGATAGAATTTGGAAATGCGGCCTCTCATTTTGTTTAGGAGCAGCTGCTCTTCTGACTAGATTGAGCCTAGACGGCTAATAGTGTCAGCTCCCAGTAGTTTGACGAAAAAGGCGCACACTTTTTTTCTTGACAACTTGAGAACTTTTTTCAAGTCCTTCTGTTTCAGAGTCTGTTACTCGGCCCTCTTCTGACTTTCCTGAGGTACATAATTTTACAGCCACATTGGAGGTAACATTCCTACCTCCACTTGGCTATTTACAACTTGGTGTTACCTTTCTTTCCTGAAATGATAGTGATGACTGAGTGGTGTTTTTCTCCCCTGCCACCCTGACAGTATTGGACTCTGTTAATTTCTAAATACAACTGGCAAATTGCCTCTGCTTAAAAATGGTTGCTGCTCTTGGGATTTGTAACCATAGATACAGAACAACCCTTGCAGGTACAGAACAGTAGTTGGAAGGTGGCTGGCTTTGAGCAGACGATGCTCTTCTTTCTTCAGTGTCGGAGGGCTTAGGAAGGAAGCACATTACCCTGTTTTGAGACATGAAAAGCAAGTTTTCTACTCTGTCATCAATTTCCTCCCTATCCCAGTTACCACTTTTGGATAAAGAATCATCCATTTCCTGCTTTTCCTTTCTCAAAATCCCTGGCAAGAGCACCGTGGAAAGGAGAAACCTTCAAGCGTGCAGGAGAGAAGATGGGCTTGTGCTGGTCTGAGGACAGAGGCCCTGAGCCTGTCAGTGACCTGGGGTGTTTCACATCGGCTTGAGCTCAGCTGAGCAGCAATGCCCATGCCTCAGCACTGCTCTTTTCTTGAGGCCGTAAGGGTCCTTCTGCTTTCAGAACTGGAAAAAAATCTCAGAATAAATTAAACATGAAGCACCGAATTTTTGATAAAGCGTTGTTTGGCACGGTATTAGAATGGTATTGTTTTCTGAGTATATGTCTCTTATATGTTGCCTCTGACCTTTTACTCTGAGGCCAAAGAAAAGGCAGTAGATGAATTTGCCTTTCTTAGCTGCCTCAGTCACCTACTCTGGTATCAGACGACTCTTGCTGAAGAACAGAATGGTCCTGTGAGTATGTCCAGAGCCTGGGCAGTGACACTCGTTCTGTTTTGCTTCATAGGAATACCTCCGCGGGCCCACTCCCGAGATGCTAGTGACTCTGCTGATGGACGGGCCACGCCCTCTGAGAACCTCGTGCCCTCCTCTGCCCGTGTGGATAAGCCCCCCAGTGTGCTGCCCTACTTCAATCGCCCTCCTTCAGCCCTTCCCCTGATGGGTCTTCCCCCACCCCCAATCCCACCCCCACCACCTCTCTCCTCAAGTTTTGGGGTTCCTCCTCCTCCTCCTGGCATTCACTACCAGCATCTCATGCCCCCTCCTCCTCGATTACCTCCTCATCTGGCTGTACCTCCCCCTGGGACCATCCCACCTGCCCTCCACCTCAATCCAGCCTTCTTCCCCCCACCAAATGCGACAGTGGGGCCTCCACCAGATACTTACATGAAGGCCTCGACGCCCTATAACCACCATGGCAGGTAAGGACTGTCCTGTTCCTTTTAGGTCTGAGCCAGGCAGAGTAGGGTAGACAGTGTGTTGAGCATTTGTTCTCCCAGAGGAAGTACATGAGTGCTGAATTCCTGTGGCTTCCCTGGTGGAAACTGTTGGCATAGTATTGAGTCCTGGGAAATAGTTAACATCTATTAAATCATGTTTTTACTGGGTATTTTGTTTGCACCTTAACTCTTGACCCCCAAAAATGTTCTTCATATCCCATTTTAAGGAACTTGATAAAATTGAGTGCCTTATGTGACTTGGAAATGCAGTGAAGGTTTAGCACTCTTGAGTCATACCAAAATTCTAAAATTACGTCACGTAAATCTGCCCTTGAAGGGGACATGAACATTTGAATACACTGAGAAACGTTTAAGATGTCCTGTAGGAGAGCAGAATCAGTAACATGGTTCTGTAGACAGTGGGACAGAAGAGAGAGGAGCAGTCGAGAATGACCGTGTCTCTGTGCAGCCGAGATTCGGGCCCTCCGGCCTCCACAGTGAGTGAAGCGGAGTTCGAAGAGATCATGAAGCGAAACAGAGCAATCTCCAGCAGTGCCATTTCCAAAGCAGTGGCTGGAGCCAGTGCAGGTAACTCACCCTGCTTTTGCTGCCTTCTCCTGACTTTTAGCTTTTCCATTGTTTTATCACTTCCACTGACAAGAAGCTCAGCAAGATAAAGTTGGAGGGCTGCTAGAATCTCAAGAGCGACACCTTTTGAAAAACAACATGTAACCTGATGTCTTGGCTTTCGGGAAACTCCAGTAGTGTTATTCAATTGGCCTCAGTCTAAACCTACCCATGCAAACCAACTTAGTGCATAGAGTATAAATAACAAACACCATATCCTCGTGGCATGTGTTACAGAATGCAGTTCCTGCCTCAGATCTTGATTCCAGTGGTTGATCCATGGGTCTAGTGTTTGTGTAGGAGCTCCAGTTGCGAGTGTAGAACTTGGGCTTTAGGATGATGCCTTCACTAGATGATGATTTGATTTGAACTGACGACATTTGGGGGTCCAGAACCATGACTCTGAGAGCCCTCAGCAAGGGATCTTTGGGTGCCTAAGAAAAGAGAATATGAGAAGTTTCAGGGTTCTAGTTCAAATTTCACATTATGACATTAGTCATATTCACTTCCTGTGAGTTTCCCACATGAATGTAATTGTAGACTGTCAGGTCGACAGTCTACAATAAGAAATAAATTAACCTTAAATACTGTCATCTGCTCTCTGTAATTTCTCATCTTTAGCTGCAAAATTTAAATTCAGAGTCGATTAAAAACAGGAAGGCAGACATACTCTTTTTTTTTTTTTTTTGTCCACCAGAAATCATTGACATCTGAGTGAAGTTTTTTAAATTAAATAGTAACATCTTTTAAATCAAACATACGGAGGAATAGAAAGAAAATAATCATTGTTCTTCTTTCCCACCAGTTCCCTCACACTGAGATGGTCAGTAGCTGAATTTCTCCCCCCGCCCCTCTTTTGTGTTCATATTGCTGTCATTCAGGCCACAAATACTTACTGAATGTGAAAGATGCCAAAATTCCTTGTCCTGGTAGTGGTTATCTTGGTGTTCCTAGAACAGAATCCCAGTCCCTCCGCAGTTTTTATTCTTTCTTACTGCTCTGCACAGAAGCAGCTGCCAGTCCTCATCTCACTGGCTGTCTGGTTTCACACTCTCCCTGCATGGTCTTGTGCCCTTCGTACCCCTGGCAGCTCGGAAAGGCTTTGTGCAAGTGCCCTTCCGTGACCTTTGTCCCGGAGTCGACCAACACTTGCCTTTGGGGAATGAAGGAACTTGTTCTTAATGGACAATTAAAACACGCACACGCACACACTGCTTGTCTTTCTTCTAGGTCTATAGAATATAAATGTATACATACCTGATTATACATAAAGATAATTCAGACTTCGAGATAATGCGGTGTTAGTTAAAGTCCTCTGTGCCAAGACCACCGACAAGACCACCTTGCAGTTTAGCGCCTGTCCTCCAGACTTCTCCCTGTGCCCGTGACAGCGCATATTAATGTTGGTCGCTTTTACAAAAGTAGAAGCCTATTTTGCAACTTTTAAAAAAATTAGCATTTATCAACATACAATATTATCTAATAATATTTCTTAAACCTTTACTATGTGCCTGCACTGTGCTAAGAGCTTTATATGGATTATTTTGATTACATACAGACTTACTCATGCTTTTCAAGAACTGTGTAGTGTTCTGTGGAACCAGTGTCCATAATTATATAGTCAGACCCTCCCGAAGGGACTTTAAGTTGTTGCTGATTATTTAATATGACAAGCAGCGCTGGAACAGACGCCGATAAACATACATGCATACTTGCGAACACAAGCAGAGGTTCTGTAGGTGTTGAATCCGAGGTGTGCGTGTTACTTTAATGGGCCTTGTCAGCCCTCAGACAGTCTGTGCTCTCACTGGCCGTATCTGAAAACAAATTCCCAACCCTGTGTAAGTGCCACCCAGTTATACACCTTCCACTTTGGCGTTGCCTGTGGTTTTGTAGGACTCTCCTAGTCTTGACGTGTGTCCCTGAGATCTCCTTTTGGTCTAGTTAGTGTACTGCCTGTGCTCATCCTTGGCCTTTCCCATCCATCCCCTGTCAGGGGATTACAGTGACGCGATTGAGACGCTGCTCACAGCCATTGCTGTTATCAAGCAGTCCCGGGTCGCCAATGATGAGCGTTGCCGTGTCCTCATCTCTTCTCTTAAGGACTGTCTTCATGGCATTGAAGCTAAGTCCTACAGTGTGGGTGCCAGCGGGAGCTCGTCCAGGTGAGTGATGGTTACCTCAGTGGCCTCCCAACCCGAGCAGGGTTGACGTGGGCAGAAAGGAGCTTGGGGCATCTGGCCAGAACAGGCTAAAAGAACAGACCTACCCTGGTGTCTTTAGGGGAAGAAATCAGTTAAACATTTGCATTAATCAATGCTGCGATGTCTGGTATCATTGTTGGGTGAGGTAGTGGGCTTATTTCAGAAAGAGCCAAATTGGCATAGTTAAGAGCATGGGCTTGGAGCCATACGTGCTGACTTTTGGGTCCCACTTCTGTTCCTAACTTGACTGTGAACATGGAAGTTACTAGACTTCAAGCCTTTCTTGCCCCACCTCATTTTTAAAAAGACAAAACAGTGCTTATATTAAACACCTGTTGTAGAGATTAGGTAAGATAATTTATTTCCCCAAAGAGTCTAGTCTTCAAAAGAACTAACATCCTCAGTGGGCCCAGGTAAAGTAATGGGAGAGCGAGTTAGACAAATACCGGGAGACACCAAAACAGAATATTCTTGGAAAGGATGTAGTGGGCCCTCTGAGTGAGGCTGGAGGCTCTTTCTAACAGGAAAAGACATCGGTCCCGAGAGAGATCACCTAGCCGGTCCCGGGAGAGCAGCAGGAGGCACCGAGACCTGCTTCATAATGAAGATCGGCATGACGACTATTTCCAAGAAAGGAATCGGGAGCATGAGAGACACCGGGATAGAGAACGGGACCGGCACCACTGAGAAAGGTGGGGTGAGGCCCCATTCTTGTTGGGGATTGATCTTTTATGAAAGAAAAGCTTGCAGATAAAGGCGATGGGTTTTGGCTTAAATAACCACAGGTTTTAGAGGGCATGTTTCCTGCTTTCTTATGAGGAATCTTAACCCTGAAATTGAAATTTTTCTTCTAGCTATTTTGTTTGTTGCTTGCCTTCCCTGGTAGCTGAGAGGCAGCATGACATTTTGACTTAAGAGCAGTGTCTGCAGACAGATGCAGGGTGTGAATCCCAGTCCCTCCAGACATTATTGTTCTTCAGTTTCCCGATTTGCAAATGAAGATAACAAAAGCAACTGTCTCCTTGAATTGCTTAGTATTCAGTCAGAGAATGACACAATTACATTCATAGTACCTTGTCATATAGTAGTTGTCAACAAATGATAGCCATTGCTGCTATTGTTTTAGTTCAACTCTACCAAACTTTCAGGTAAGAAATTAGGAAGTTTGGTGTGCCCTGGTGGAGTAGCAGTTGAGCCCGCCACCTCCAGCTGAGCACTGGCCACGCACACCCCAGTGACCAGGTTTCACCTACCCAGGCCAACCAAGATGAACAGCTATATAAAATAAAATGCTTCTTCCTCCTCTCTCTTCCTGCCTGTGTACTCGTCTTCATTCGTACCTGTACCTTTCCTTTAAAAAAATTAAAAAATCAGGAAATTTTACCAAGACAGAAAAATAGGTAAGACCATTGCCTGCTTCTTAGTTTTTAAAGTACAGTATTAATATTTTAAGACTGTCTATTAAAAAGATTATTTTTTTAATTAAGGTACTTTAGGTACCCCCTGGAGGCTAAGCAGATAAGGCCTCTGGACATAATCTACATACATCCTAAGGACCCATTTTTGAGACCTGCGGCCGGTCGGAACAACTAAATAAATGCTTCTTTCTCCTCTCTACCTGCCTGCCTGCCTGCTTGGCTTCATCCCTGTCTGCATCTTTCCTTTAAAAAAAAATTAAAAAGGATACTTTAGTCAGAAGACAATGTGGAGCAAAATTATTTTTGGTAGCTTCAGAGACTACAGATATATTTCAGTGAAAGAATATATTTATTTGGGGTGGGGGAGACTTACAATTAATTTTTTTTAAGGCAAAGCAGAGACAGCATTGTGGTGGGTTGGGCATGCTGTGATTGAGGTCGTTGAGAAGTTAGACTTGACTGGAACCAGGAGCGGCACATATTGTCAGGGCCCAACTCCTCTGCATTTCTCAGCTCTGCTTTTCTCTGCTTTCACTCTCGGACATGTTCCATGTTGGGAAGAGGAGCTATGGTCCACTCGTCAACCTTCCCACCCTCCACTCCCACCCCCAGTAGCCCCAGATTACATTCTACCAGTTCAGCAATCCCAGCTTGAAAGCAAGCTCCTAGCAAAGATGGTTTCTAGTATCAAGGTAAACAGGCATGCTTGTTGACTCTTCTGTGGAGATGTTTTAAAGTGGTCTAGTCTCTGGCTCAGATGATCAGTGTTTCGTTCCTGGAGGCTGTGGCGTGACCCAGGTGACTTTAAGGTTTCTTCTCAGTTTCTGGTTACAGACTTGTACGTGTGTGGGATTTCCCACTCTTCTGTCTCACATCAAGTGTGTTGAAAATGATATTCTTTGTTTCTTTCGTTGCTTTTTGTCGACTTGGTTGTTCTGATGTAGTGGAAATTGAGGAGCAGGAACAGTTCTGCTTGGTATCTTTTGCTAACTACCTGCTTTGGGGCAGGTAGAGGGCGACTGGCTGAAGAATGGAAAAGAAGCCTCCTGCCACCTGAGTCCTTGCACCCGCACACCATGGCGGGCTCCCATTAGGCCGTTCTGCAAGGGTTTCCTCCGAAAACCTAGCATACAACAAAGTAGTCTCGTTATGTGCGGTACTGCCCTCTACTTTGTTCGGTATTGTCTGCCATCAACTAAAACAGAACTAGGAATTCTGTTTTCATACAGCTGGTAGATGCGAAAGTGAAGCGTGACTAATTTTTTTTTTTTAACCTGCCTCCCTTCTCCCAAATTTCATTTATTCCATAAAATCTTGAAAGTGCTCAGCATCACTGAAGTCTAGGGGAACTCATAGACTCAACAGACTGGGGGCTAGATTTGCAACAGCTTGAGTTTGGGGAAGCACTGGATCCTCCATTGGAGATGTGGCCCACAAACAGCATGTCAGAATTCATTCTCAAAGTGGGTGGGCACGAGAGGCGGATTTGGACCTATCCGTGCCCTCTGTGGCAGCGACAGCACTCTCCTGTTCCTGTGCGAGCTAGCACCAGTGCTGGTGGTGTTTATGGGTCCAGTATAACCCTCTTCCCCCAGTTCTGTAGCCCACCGTGGCGACCTGTAGAGCTGGTCAGGGGAGAGTGGCCGAGGAGGTGTTACCTGGTCTCAGCAGAGCCGCATTCAGTTTAGTGTTAGAACTTTAACTGGGTGCCACCGTTCCTGATGGCTTCGCTCCTAATAGCCTTTTGACAGAAATGCTAACTCCACTGATGGTTAGTACTTTGGGGACTGAACATCTGAACCTGAGACTTAGCTATCATTTGCTTCATTTCTTCCACATATGAAAATGGGACTATTTCTTTCATGATAAGGATGACTCAGTTTGGATAACTGAGAAATCCTGTAACCTGGTAGTTCCCAGAAACAAGGTGAAGACAGTGGATCCGATTCCCCGTCTGTACCAGTCACCCCTTAGGTAGATACTGGTTACTCCTATCTTTATGATAATTCTATCTGAAGAAATGAATCAGATACCCCAAAACTTACTTTCTCATCCTAAACGTTAATTCCTCCTAGTCACCAAGTCATTACTTGGGGAACCTCATGTTGGGGAGATGGGGCATGGGACTTGTGTATTTTGAGAACTTTGCATGCAGTATGTACTATACCTTTTAGTTAGAAAAAAAGCAGTTCATTATGCAGACAGATGTTTCTGAGACGAAGTTGTTCAGTCTGGGGCAGCAACAGGGTAGCAGCCTTTCCTGTCTCCCGCTGGGTGGCGCCGCCTGTGGGCTTGCGGTCTGGCTGGCCCACTACCCTGGTCCCTGGCTTCTGTTCGCATCCCAGCGTTACCACCAAACTGTAGCCCTGACCTTTGAGAAGTGTTACTGTTATGTGTCTTGGTGTACCGGTTATCTTCAGTCTTGTTTGTAGGAACTGTTCCCAGATGACTTCTTTTGGGGGACATAGGTGTGCATGCCACTTGGAGTTTGAAGATGATATTAGGTAGTCTCTGACTTCCAGGTTTTTGTAGTTCACAGCGGTTGTCTCTTTATTTCCAGACATTTCCTCCTTGAAGAGCAGTCAGTCTCTCCTGTTCCTCTCCTCCTGGCCCAGTGCAAAGACTCAGGGCCCAGGGTGTGAAATTGCGATGGCACTGAGGACTTCTGTTGTCCCCTATAAAAAATGAGGCAAATACCTGCCTGCACAGAGAAGGCAGGGGTCATACCATACTGAGGATTCTAAGCCTAAATGGTGCCAGTGTGAGTACAGGATCAGGCAGCTGTGCATGCCTGTCTTCTGGAACTTTCTCCAGGGTGCAGAAAAGCATACCACCAGGGTGAGCATCTGCATGGAGCCCGTGCTGCCAGTTCGAGGGTTAGTAGAAGTTCTAAGCCTGAAATTAATTCCCCCTTTTCCTTTAGCTATCACTTCTGTTTTCTGCGGTCACACAACCAAGCTGCCCCTGCAGGTTGCCAGGGCAACCTGGGAACAAGGGCTGAGTGTTCTAGAGCCTTATATTGGTAGAGACGTGACAAGGGCAGTGAGCAGTGCCTGGCTGTTGGGCAGAAGTTCTTAACCGTGCTTGGCTTCTGGGGTGGTGACCACTGATAGTGTTCTTTCATGTCCACACTCTGCTTTCTGTCTCGACCTGGCCGTATCAGTCCAGCTTGGTGTGCGTCTCGGTGTCTCAGCGCACAGCTGTCATTTGGGGAGAGACTGAAGATCTCTTGAGTTTCAGTACCACTGAGAAAATCTCTGGCTTAGTGTGTGTGTCCACATACATTCGTAAGGGTACTGGGATCCATCTCGACCAGGCTTTCTTTTAAAAAGAAGAAAGTTGACCGGTTTCCGTGTAAATACCTGCTCCCTGCCGGGGCCTGTTAGGCGTTTGGGAGGTAGGGGTTTGGTTGTGTACATTTCCTCCCGTTTGACCTCCCAGTTCCGCATTTCCCCGCCCCCTTAAGGTGAGCTGTGACTGGGTCAGAACAGAGTTTCTGAACCTGCGTTTAAACTCACCACGTTCCCTGAGAGCAACTGTTCTTGGAATGTTCTCATTTCCACACTTTCCCAGCCAAAGCGTCCTTTTCACTCCAACTACAACTACTTTGAAGCTTCATTTCATTTTCTGTGTCCCGACTCGGCTGCAAGTAAGATTTCTCTTTTTCCATCTCTGCTCGGCACAGCTTTTCCTCCAGCCGCCCCGCGTAGCCGCCGCGCGAGGCTTCCCAGATACCCTGCTCTCCGTCGCCTTTCTCTGCTCACAGCCCCTACTTTCTGTGTGGTAACTTCAGAAAATGCCTGTGTTGTTGACGCACGTGCCTGTCACCACAGAATAACCTCTAACTTGTGTTTTCTTTCTTCTCTTCTGATGTTCTCATTGCAGGAGTCTGCTTGGAAGCAAATGTTTTTTTAATGGACTTGCATCTACTCACCTTGATCAGGACTAAAGGACGGAGGCCACTCTACCCTTCCCCTTCCTCCAAGTCCCTAACTCCCTCCAGACACCCAGGGAATACCCTCTGCCCTACAGGATTGAAGACTGCCTGGCGGCCCTCCTAGCCCCACACCTTGTTCGCCAGGGGAAATAGCCTAAAGACTTCGTGTGGCAGGGAGGGGTGGCAGCCGTGTCTAGGCCCCTGGTTTCCATAGAGGATGGTGCTTTGTCCAAGGAAACGCATGAGTTTCTGATTTTCCGGGAGCAGTTCAGTGGTGAAGTTGATGGGGAGACTTCTTCCCACAGAAAATGGACCTTCCACATGGGGTCTAGAAGAGTGACTGGGTGTGCCAAATATGCCCAGGGGCCTGCCCTCAGCGCTAAGTTTGACGGGGCCAAGAGGGTCCACACCCCTTGCTAACATACCACTTCTTTGTTTAGCTCCCTTTTCCTCCCAGCCCTTTGAGGGGGACCATGAGAACAGAAATTTCCTTAGGAGAAGCTGTTCTTGCTTTTCCCTCTCACATTTTGACGGTTGTTTCCCTCACCTCCCCAAGGGCTGAACCCTTCCAGCTCCCTGCTGCCCAACCTCCTCCGTGGGGTTGCCTTCTGCTGGGGAGCCTGGCAGGGCCAGTCAGCACCCTCTCCTGCTTCGTGCTTGGTTGCTTCTTGTAATAACCAGCTCTACTAGGTGTTTCCTTTCCCTGGGGCTTTTCCATTTCACACATGGAGCCCTTCTCCCAGGAAGGCTGCTTCCTTGTTTTAGAGGAAGGCACTGCCACTGGGAGGTGGGGACATCGGACCTCAGCAGTGAAGAGCCTTGTGGAGTACCGGGAGGAGTGGGAGAGGAGCAGGTCTGTTAGGATGCCGCCTGCTTCCCGGGGCTTTTCTTTTTTCAGGTTTGATGTAAGCATGGGCTTGCATCCTCCAGGTACACACCTTACTGTGGGAGAACCTGGCACTAGTGGGCAGGAGAAGTCACAGATGCGGTGTCTTTTCCTCCCTTTGACTATGAGTTGATAGGTCCCTGCTCTCTTCCTGGAGGTACTTCTTGCCTCCGATAAGGCGCAAGGAAGACAGAGCCTGACTTAATGAGCTCAGCTCAGAGTTCCGAGGACCACCAGTCTGGGGGCCGTGTTCTACACAGGCCAATGGAATTGCTTTTCCTGTAACATCCCAGCAGTGGTACGGCTGCTGCTCTCGGAGACGCGGCAGCGGGGCCCTGCACTGCCGTGGGGTGATGCTGGTCCTACAGGTGTCTCCGGGGTACGTGACAGCTGGCCTAAGAAGAGACGTGCGTGTGAGTGCAGGGCCACTGTAGACCCTGCTGTCGGGAGAGTCTGAGTTGAACTGAACCTTCCTCTGTCCCTGCACGTTCCTGACACGGCCCTCAGTCAGTCACTGAGGGGGTCCCCCAGGGTGGGAAGGCACATTCCCTTGGGACAGAGGCTACGCTGTTGTAGCTTTTCCCCGTCCCCCAACCCACACCCGCCTCCACTTCAGAACACGGCACCCAGCTGCCCGGCCAAGTGTTAGGTGATGCACTCGCCCTCGAGAGCAGCTCTGGGTTCTTTCAGGACGTAGAGGAGACCAAGTAAGATGACGGTTTAAGGGGAAAATAGAGAACACCAGAAAGCTGTTTACCCGGAGAACTTTTTTCTCCCCACTTTTGTTTCGTTTTTACTCAATGACAATTTTAGTTTTATTTCCTGATAGCAAAAGGAAAAAAAGCCCCACCCTCAGAAAAGCCAAGGCCCCGTCCCCCTGTTGTCGGTGATCTGTTTGTCTTTCTGATAGGTTGAATATTGTGTAATAAACTTGATGACGCTGTCAATCTTTTATACTGCATTGTATTTTTTTTTCCTTTTGTAACCAAATATTTTTAAATAATAAATGGGGTGTGAGCTGTTTCATGGATTCTGCATTGAATAGATTTGTTGAGGTGTCTGGGACATGGGCAGGGCTGATGTAGAGGCTGCGGGACAGGAGAGAAACGAGTTCTCTGCTAGGGTTGCCTACTGGACATGTGGTTGCCTGTGACACGCGTCCTAGATGTCTGGGGTCCGAGTGCAAACCTTTGAAGGTGCTCTTTGAGGTTGGTTTTTCCTTCTCCGTGAGCACCCCAGTTAAAGCAAATTCTAAGTCACCCTTTACCTTTCAAGATTGCTAGGATTTATTCTCAGATGAAAGGCCCTACGTCATCTAGTTCTTTGCTGATGTCATGTTTGGGGAGGAAGGGCCCTCTGACAGGACTTAGGAGGTGTGGTTGCTAGCCCTCCTTCCACCACCTACCACGGACAAGCAACGTAACCCGGGTCTCTCGTCTGCAAGATGGCCGGGAGAACCGAGTCCGCCCTTGTCACGGGGATGATTTAAGAATCAGGTAGCAAGTGTAGGGTTTATAAACTGGACTGCTATCTAAATATGAAAACAGTTCAGATTAAAAGTTGAGATGGGGGCGGGGGCTGTTGGCATTCCAGAAAGCTGGCTTTAAGAAGTCAGGTGATTGAAAAGTGAACCAGAGACCAAGTGGTGGATAGATGGGATCCAGTAGGGGCGGAGCAGTGTAGAAAGGAACCTTTAGCAGAAGGAAAGTTCCCTGGAGGGTCTCGTGATGTGGAGCTTGAAAGCACGGCAGGGCGTGCGTCTCTGGCTTAATCCCGTGCCTTCCCTGAGTCCGTGCTCACTTGCATCTGTCGTCTGCCTGCCTGCTGGCATCTGTCTGTACCGCACCTGTCTGAAACATCTGGAAATCTGCTTTTTGGACCCAGGCTTACTATTAGTTTAGAGAAGTAGATACATTCGCAGTTTCATCGAGGAGGTATGGGGTTGGTGTAGAGAGGGAGTGACCTTTGGGTTAACTAGGTTCAAATCCCAGCGCTTCATGTTGAAAACTGAATGCCCTCGGACGTGAGTCGATTGATGTCTCTGTGGACGTTCTGCCTCGGAGGCCCATGGATACTACATACTGGTCTTGAACAATTGCTGCCGTGGTCCAGAGCCGGAAACCCGGATGTGTGTGTCTCAAGAGCTTCCTGAACGGGGTCACTCAGCCTGTACTCATGGCCACTGCTGTCACTTGGCAGGACTAGCCATGAAATGGAGCATCTGTGTGGATTTGTGCCAGCTCTTGTGACCAGGGCCTGTTTATTTGCTCAGTATTCTCCACTGTTCAGAATACTGGTGTGTCTGGGCTGCAGAATGAATGACTCCTTGTGCTTCCCCCTGGGACACAGCCTCTGACCCTGCAAGACTGCTGCGCTGATTCCGGCCTTCCAGGGCCTGCTTCTGTCGTACCAGGTTCTGCACGAGTAGCTGTCTACACGGGGGCCACGAGCACCAAGAGGAATGAACATTTCCGGAGCCACCCACGGGCAACACTGCACTGAGCTTCCAGCTTCCCCATTTTCAGCCACTCTTGTCTCACCTCAAGCAGCACCAGTTGAGGAATGGCATTTCCTTGAGCCAGACGGAGCTAAGACAAGGTTTCTCATGCCAACTTGTAACCAGCCTGGGATGCTCGGCTGTTTCTTCCTCGTCGCTAACACTAGAGTAGATGAGAGCGCGGTTGCCTCTAAGGCCCTTTGGAATGCTGATGTCTAGATATTAGTAGGCTGACCATGTTGACAATAGGATGGGGCCTTTGGCCCCCTTGACACACTGGGGTAATAACTGCCTCATTGCCCTGTGTCACAGGTGGCCCTGCTTTACTAAAAATCAACAAACGTGACAGTTGACAAATATGAAAACGACAGTCATGTCCCGTTTGAAGCGGGATGTGTGGTCGGCCTAATTAGAAGCTGCCTCTAAACTTCAGCTGCGCTCCCCACGACATATGATGCTGAGAAACAGCCACTGGAAGTCCGGGTGACGGAGGGAGCCGGCGGAGAATGGGTTTCTCTACCGTGGGTCCCAGCGATTTCCCAAAGCAGGGCTGAGAGAGAATGCGAAGCAGCCGGGTGTATTTGTGGGCTCGGTGATTGAAATGTCAGGGAACACCTACTGGATTTGTGTTGTTACTTCATGGCGGACAGACCTGTCTAGATTCTAGACAGACCTCAAGGGGACACGGGGACACGGGCACGGCAAGGGGTAAGAAGCAGGAAACAGCATTAGTGCTTTTCCAGTGGGTTCCTTCACAGGATGAGGAGGAGCCTAGATGAGGACACAAGCAGTCAGACACCGCCACAGGCCGCTTGAAGCCAGTTACCTCCCGCCTTGAGCAAGACCAACTCATCTGACAGTGGAGGGGCCATGCGGCTCCAGTTCCCAGCTTGGATTCTCTCTGGCTCCTGGGGATCTTGGTGCCAAAAGGAAAACTGGCCTCTATTGAGCAAGATGAGGAAGTCACCTGGAGGTGAATGATAGTCATTGAAGGCAACATTTCCCCCAGCTTAGAAAAAATGTTACGTGTTCCTTTAATGTCAGCTTGAAAAATAAGTGATAGAAAGTTTAGAATACGCTGCTTCTAGTTCTCAGGCCTCACCCTAGAAAAGGGATGACTGATCCTATGTGAGGAACATGAGAGTCAAGATGCTGGCTTCGGGCAGAGGAAGGAACGTAAGCAGTCCTCTGCAGGTGACAGACGAGGTGGAGATGTGGGAAAGCTGGGAGGGACTCATCCAGGCTGAAGCCGGGGAAGGGAATGGTGGCCCCGCGGCAACGCCTTGTGTGCACGTGTGCACGCTGGGTCACTGGCGCGCCTGAGAACACGCCGCTAGAACAGTTGACCCCTCGGAGCGGATGTCAGCTAGGACAGGTGCCACAAGGAAAAGGCTGCAAACCCCACGATGGAAAATACATATTTATTATAAAATAATGTCTTTCATGATGAGAGTAGAAAAATAGGAGCTACTGGGGAAGTTCTGGAACTCAGTCTCTGAGGAACAGCGAGGCTTCGCGGCACCCTGGGAGCACACCGTGCTTGTGCCGACAGGTGGCGCAGCACACACTGTGAGTATGTCCTGCTGGAAGCCCGAGAAGCCTGCATGATCCACACCAGACACTGGCCACGGTGATCGAAGAGGGGAAACGAGGTCCGCAGGGAACTGTTCTGAGAAGGCCGGCAGGGGCCAGCCTTGCCCTCCTGATACTGGAGTTATCGAGGAGTCTCAGCTGATGGTCCTGGTTTAGAAGAAGGTGCCCAGTGGCTTTATGCTGGGTTTATTGCCCAAATGTCTGTGTTGAGGAAAAGCTGCTGCCTTTCCTTGACCCACCATCTCTCACTGGCGTGGTTAAAGTACCAGAAGCATGTGTGCTCTCAGCCCAGGGCGCTGCTGGCTGGAATGTTTGTACTTCACATCCTGTCCATACTGATGGCAGAGAGAGAGAGAGAGAGAAAGAAAATGTTACAACACCAGCGAACAAAAGCAGCTGCCAGAACTGTTCTCTATCCCAAGCCTCTCAGCCCCAGAGAACAAGGAGAGTATCTTCCCTAAGTGGGCAGCTGCCCTAAATGGGACGAGCAGTCACATGGACACCTCCTTCCCTTTCAAAGTCCTCTGGATGCCTCAGGCCTCCGAAGAACAATGAGTCCCTCCCTGGGACAGGATGGGATGGGATGGCAATGGCAACCTGACCCCCGGGGGACGGGAAAAAGTCCCTCGGCAGCAGTACCTGGAGAAAGCGGCCAGGGTGAGCACCTGGAGCAGCAGCTCTGAGCCACAGAAGAAGAGCAAGATGCCGTTCATGATGGCTTCCAGGCGGAGCACGTAGGTCTGCAGCAGCAGGTAGTAGGAGGCCATCATGGCACACGGGAAGGTTAAGGCCACACTAATACCAAGTGGCAGCTTTCGTTGGCAGAGGTTTCCCTTTGTACCTGTGAGACAGCCCAGGGAGTGACTCCAAGTGGCCTGTTTTTCCTGGCCTCAGAGGAAATGTGGGAGGGATGTGGCAGACTGGCAGGGCGGAGAAAAATGACCCTAAATGGTGGTGTGCATATTTATCAGTAAGGTCCCACTGTGCTAAAAACTAGAGGCCATAGAAAAGGAGTGATTCACTCCAAAGGCCCTGTTCCAGGCTGCCTTCCGCTCAAGGAACAATGGAATCTTTCTTTGGGGAAATAATCTAAATTATGTAAATAATGCAGAATCATTGTCAAGTTCTCACTATAAACATAGAAAATAATTTTAGAAAATACAAAAACTCAAGACCCCATGGCATGCCCTGATGGAGAGGCGGTCGTGTCAATCGTCTCTGAAGGAGTACATACCATATACCCCTGGGATCGAGACCATCGTAACAACTAAACAGAGATAAAGGGTACTTCCTCCTCCTCCCCCTGCCTGCCTTCCTGCTCACCTTGATTCCCACCTGTACCTTTCCTTTAAAATAAAAGATCCCATGACTCAGTCCCTGGAACTATTATTACAGAATGTATACTGGTTGGTTCAAATGTTTTTATATGTGTATACTCAATTATTACTATTATTATAAATATAGAGCCATATTCTCCATACTGGTTTGCAACTTATTTTTTCCCACTTGATATGTTAGACATCTTTCCGTATATAATAACCTTCCTCTTTTAAGACTTACGAAAGGAGAAGCAGTATTCAAGGAAGGAAAGAAGAAGAGGAGAAAGCACTTTTATGTGTTGTATTTTTGTTGTTCCCGAGTCCTAAACCGAGATCTTTGTGTTTTACATGGTCTACAGCCCAGTCTCTGGCTCAACACCTGGGCCACCAGAATATGCAACCTTATTCTTTTGTAACAACTGATTTCACTAAACCAATGCCATAATTTATTTAATCTTGCACAGGATGTTTCGGTTGTTTCTAATGTTTTGATCTTAGGAAATATGTAGCAGTAAACATTCTCACGTAGACATCTTTGCATTTCTGTGGAAATAATTGTTTTTCTCAACTAATTTTAGAAGTGACATTATTAGGCCTAAGAATATGAATTTTACATGGTAAAGCTATTACCAAGGTTGAAATAATTTATATTTCCAAAGAGTGTGGGACTATAGAGATCTGGTCCTCACACCCTCTCTAATACTAAATATTGGAAATCTTTTTAATTTGGTGGCTGAAAATGTTTCCTTGTTTCAATTTGCTTTTTATTGAGTTTGGACATTTTTGTCATTATTGGTCTTCTGTAATTCTTCTTATGTCAATTGCCTATTAGTGTTCTCTATTAATTTTTAAAATTAGGTTGTTTTTTCCTTAGTCAATTTTATGTGCCTTCTTATCTTTTGTCATAAGTGTTACAGAAATTGTTTTTTTTTCTGTTTGTGTTTTACCACTTTTCAGGAATGAGACATTCTAACAAATAAGAGACCTATCTGCTCTGCAGTTCTGGGGACATAAAATGTATCCTTTTTCAGAGACCAGGAGGGAAGCTTAGTGATCTGTGCAGGCATATAGTGCCTTGGACATGGAGCTGCAGTAAATCTATTCTCCGAAGCTAACCAGGGAGAGGGGCCGGATAGTCTTGTAATGAGGCAACTGGAAAGGAACCATCTACCAGCTCATGCCACTGCCTACCTCCGTCCTGCAGAGTAACAGGTAAATCTTGACCCAAAACATGAAGCAGTTTGAAACATGAGAGAGTAATGGGATACACCGGCAGGTCTAATCTCTTACAGTGAGCCGAGGTTCTGTGCTTGTTCTTGTTAATCAAGTTACAGTTCTAGCTCATCTCCCTAAGGAACAGAAATATTTTCTGGACGACACTCACCAAAAAATAGTCGAATTACTTCAATTCCAAGATAAAGGAGGAGCATCACCACATCCAATATGAGATTGGCTGTTGGATATGGTAGCAGGAGACCTGTTAATATAAAAGCCAGAGTTTACAAATGATACAGAACAGCACCCACAAGAACTCCACACACATGGGAATAAAATTTCCATGAACCAGTCAGTGGCTGTGGGCAGGCCCTGTTAGCCTGAAACTCAGGGTGCAACTATGTGTGTTAGAGGCAGGCTCATTAGTATGGCCTTTTACTCCTAACTCCATGGTCTCTGGAGACTGTTCTCCAAAGTGATCAGATGTACATGGGTACACAAGGCACAGAATAGTTTCTGAGGGTCAACATGGGCTTAGAGTTCAGCAACAGGGGAAGAGTCAGAATGAAGAAGCCCACAATTCCCAAACACAATCGTCATTTTTAAAGGAAAGGTGCAGGCAGGAAGAGAGGAAAAAGAAGTATTTATTTTTATTTGGTTGTTCCCCACCCTGCTACACCCCAAACTCGGGTCCTTGGGACGGATGTGGGCTATGCCCAGTAAATAATCTGCTAAGCCTCCGGGGTGGGTCAGAAATTCTTGTTTGAGGGGCTTCCTACTGAATGATCCTCAAAGCCATCTGAAGAGACTTCCACCTCACCGTGAAGAACAGGTAGAAAATAAATAATGCTCGTGGAGGGCTGGCTCTGGGTTGAAGTGGGGAAGGGGTTTTGAAGGGCTTACCTTTATACAGAAATATGAAGAGTTCCAACAGGAAATAGGTGGCATAATACCACCCGTTCAGAAAGAACAGGATTTCCAGGGGGGTGGAAGACAACCGTTTTCCTGAAAAGAAGAGCAAAGGGATGGGCGGGAGGGCAGCTCGATCTCTGCTCTTTGAAAGATTCTGTTTCTAACTTGGAGAAACCAAGAGGTCGCAGCTAGTAGGAAGCGTCGCTAAGGTACTTCTGAGTGTTAATAATGAGTGGGAGCGGGAGGGCTTCCGTTAATCCCCGTCTTTCCCCAGAATCACTGTCAAACTCCAGTCTTTTCACTTTGGGTGTGAAAGTCAAGTCCCCTCAAAGATCTAACAGTGTCACTACTTGGGAAGGAAAATCTGCGCGCAGAGATCCGCACCAGCCTGTTCGCTGTCAAATTCGTAACTGAGCAAGCCTAGAATATAAAGCCAGCAAAGAATTTGGGGGGCTGAGACCTTTAGGCACGCGGGGTAGGTGGAGCTGCGAACCCCGCTTTGGAAAATAAGGAGCGAAGTGCCTAACCTCGAAGAATGCAAGATTTAGGTCGCGCTCTGGGAGAGGGAAGGGGCGGGCGGCGGTGGGGATTGCAGGGATCCGGACCAGCGACTCACACACCTCCGGAGTCTCACCTCGCGGCGCCATGTTCAGTCCCCATGGAAACTGCGTACGGGGCCACAGCCGCTCCCGGGGCAGCGAGGTGCTGCCGGAAGAGGGACGGAGCGGCCCCACTTCTGGCCCCTCTGCACGCTCGCAGCACTCTATGGTCTCCCGGGCCGGGGCGGGCTCGGGAACACCCGCGCGCGTGCGCGTATAGGAGCGCGGGCCGCACAGGCCGAGTTGGGATTTCAGCGGGCTGAACCTAGGAGAGAACTGTAATGGTCCACAGTCATCGTCCTCTGACCTCGGCAGGGACAGCTCTCGGGCTTCCCACCCCGAGGTTACAGTGCGCCCGTGAAGTGGCCAGTGATGGCCGTGCGGCCACAGGATTGGCAAATAGACCTTGATTCCCTTTTCTAACACGGTCTGAAAATAAGAACCGGTACACACGATGATGCAAATGAGGGCTGCGTTTTAGCGTCGGTATTTCGAAACGCCCAGTTAGATCCCGGCAGTTAAACCAAAATGAATCGCAACAGGAGGCACCTTTCCAGGAGCACAAATCACACGGGGAGATGAAAGGCCATCATGATCCACAATGGGAGTTGGACATGACCTGTGCACTGGGTTTTGAAACCCGATTATGACTCGGAGCAGCAAGTGTGTTACTGCCTGCAGGGGAATGGAAAGCAAGGGTTCTGAGTGGCCTCAAGCTGACTTGGCTGTGTCATCAGGGTAGGACTAGAAACAGATGGCACCCCCAAACCAGGTAATTTGTGATTTGAGTGGAGGAAGAGAGGTGCTGGACCCTTAGGTCGTGGGGATGGTGCCGGGGCAGGATTGTTATTCTCTTAGCCATAAAGGAGGGCGGCGGCAATGACCTGAATGTGGGCAGTCATGTGTATGGGGACGTCTTCTTGAGAAACTAGTGAATACCTGACGTTATTTTCCTCCACTTCCTGATCTCTGCTTGTGCTTCCCTTCCGCAGAATTTCACTGCAAGCTGGAGGGTTTTCTTGATGGCAAGGCACAGAGCAAGGCAGGGAAGGGTGGGACAGGATCTGAACCCAGCACACCTACCTCCACTGACTGGGAAACAAGAAAAATTAGGCAGATTTCTGCTGAGCCTCAGCTGTTCGTCTCTAAAAGATGGGTCAGCTGCTTGTTTTTGTAGATAAGGCTTTTGGGGAACACAGCCAACACCCACCAATTTATTTACCTTATGACTGCTTTTATGATATAATAGCTAAATTGAGTAGTTGCTACGGAGACCCTAGGAAGGCCCTAAAATTTTTCAAATGTTGTTCGCCATCGTCCCAGGTTGCAAACCTGTATCTTTGGTCTTCACATGGTCTACACCCCAGTCCCCGGCTTAATACCTGAGCCACCAGGGCACGCCGCCATAGGCATTTTAATGTATTTTCATTTTCAATTCAAACATTTTCTAATGTCCCTTACAATTTCTTCTTTGATCCACTGGCTAATTACAAATGTATTATTTTAATTTATACTTTGTGGTTTCCTAGTGTGGCAGTGAAGGGACAGGTTGCCCTTGAGCTCCACTCACCCTTCAGTACTGGTGGGAATGGACGTGGTATTTCTCCCTTCCAGCGAGCACGACGCTCGGCTGTCAGTAGAGGGCGCTGGAGGAGCACTGCAGGAAGAAAGGAGCCTGTCTTCCAGGTGCCCCCGGGCTGTTGGATAATTTTCCCTCCTGCTGCAGTGTCCCTCTTGAGGATTGTGGGTCCTCAGGATCCTCTCTACTGCAGCAATTCTCTGAGGGCTTATTGAAAAGGTGAGTCTGTATTTTCTCTAGTTCCTGACTGGGTGGGCACTGGCCAGCCAGGAGCAACTCCAGCCTACTGAAAAATTCAAAGTGTCTGGGCACTTTTAAAGTGTTCATTAACTTCCTCCGATTTTTGAAAGCTGACTGTCCCTACGGAGTCAATTTACATCATAGCTTAGGAACATATTGCTATTTTTCAGTGAAAAATAAGTCAAAATGTTTTTCTGTATTTGTTTTAAAGTAAAGGTGCAGGCAGGAGTGAAGGCAAACAGAGGCAGGCAGGAGAGGAGGAAAAAGCACTTTATTTCAGTTGTTCATCCTGGTTGCTTCCACCAGTTCCGGGACATGAACACTGAACCTTAGGATGTGTGTGGACTGTGCCCAACCCCCTATTCTACCAGGGTGCACCAAGCCAAATATTTTATGGTTGGCATACCCTGGTGACTCAGAGGCTAGGACAGCTGCATTGTCGGCCATGGAAAGCCCAAGAACCTGGATTCATTCATTTGTTCCTTCTGTCATTCCCCCTCTTCCTCCCTCTCTTAAAAAAAAAAAAATGTATATATATATATATATACATATATACATATACATATTATGGCATATTCCTCATAATCCCAAGTGTCTATAAAACTTACATATGAATATTGCCAAGGATTTGAAATAATGATTAGGGGAGGATTCTAGCAATGTTTTCTTTGTAAAAATGTTTCTGGAATGTTATAACATTGTCCATAAGAAGTATAAAAGCAACTGTATATTGCCAAGGAAGGGAGAGAAGGAAAGGTCGAGCAGTACGGTGTACCCTAGTGGCCTATTGGTTTAGTCATCAGGTGTCGTCCACAAACATACATCCCAAGGGCACTGGTTCAAGTCGGGGAGGGAGGAACCAGGATGAACAACTAAAATAAAATAAAAATGCTTCCTCCTCCTCCTCTCTCTTCCTGCCTGCCTGCTCACCTTCATTCCTGCCTGTAGCTTTCCTTAAAAAAATTTTGAAAATGTGAAATTCGCTTTTCAGTGTCTTTAAATAATGTTATTGGGATTCCGCTGTGTCCATTCATGTAGGAATCTACAGCTGCTTTCAAGCTACAAATTTGGAGTTGAGTAGTTGTGACAGAGACCATAAGGCCCTCAAAATTATTACCTGGCCCTTCACAGAAAGTTAGCCAATCCCCTACAGTGTCTCTGAGTTTCACAGGGCAGCTCCCTGGTGTGACAGCCCGGCTGGCCCGCCCTCGCGCCACATGCCTGCCGGTGCTGGGAACATCGGCAGAACTTTCCCACTCTGACCCCGTGCTCAGTCACATGACTTGCTTTGGCCATGGGCGTGTAAGAGACACAAAACAAGCTGAGGCATGAAAGAGCACTGCCGGATGGGGCTTGTTCTCAGATGCTCTGCCACAGTCCCCGGAAAGGCCCAGGCTGGCCTGCTGGAGCGTGACTGAATGAACCAGCGCTGAGCGGCCCCGTCGTGCCAGTAAGGCTGGCCTGGGTTAGCTGAGCTCGAGCTGAGGATCGCAGCTGCCGGGCTGGCCCACAGCTGAGCAGAGATGGCAACAACCCAGCAGAAATCCTATGAACCCAGCTCCCGTCAGCTGAACCCGACTCAAGACCACAGGACTGTTTACTGGTACACGCTGCTCAGTGCAGACGTGGTTTGTCACACGACATCATTATGGTCAGAGAAAACTGACACTATGGGAGCACTGACTGAAAGTTTCGTCGACATGGCGTAGTTTAGCCCACTGCAGCACAGTTCACATAGACGCCAAGGACCCGCGTTCAAGACCCGGGGCTGGGGGAGCTAACAAGATGCACAAGTAAATGAATAAAATGCTTCCTCCTCCTCTCTCGTCCTGCCTACCTACTTGCCTTCATTCCTGTTTTGCCTTTCCTTACAAACAAAAACAACTTGCCAGAACAGGCTAAGGAACATTTTCACTCTTCTGAGGGCAGTTTAGGTCTCTATCAGGAGGACCTGTATGAAGCACAAAAGTCTGAAATGCTGTGGACTGGGGGCATCTGATGACATCTTAAAATACTGCAAAAATGTCCTGTACTCATCCAGCCAGTATCCGCGGCTCGGTCTGCCCATGGGTCAAGCAGATGCCGAGGCTAGGCCTTAGCATGCCTCTTAACTGCGAAGAGATCTAGCTAGAGACAGACGCCACCATTCATGGAAAAAGCATTCAATTTATTTCCTACTTAGAAAAATGTCAAAAATCTGCCTGGGGTAGAAACTCTAAATGCCTCGGGTGTGGTCAGTCAGGAGCGCAGAGCTAGAACTCTGCATCCTTCAGTCAACAGTGGCGCAAGGAATCAGGACCGGGGCTGCTCGTGCCAGGTTGGGCGGGAGCTTCCCAAGGATGAGAGCCCCAGAGCCCGGGTGAGGAAAAGCGGGACAGAGCAGGGGAGGGAGGAATGGGGCCCGAAGGGAGCAGGGGGCCAGGAAGGGATGACGTCCTGGCGCCTCTTTTGGGGAACACTTTAATTTGCAAGGGAGGCTCGTCCTCCTTGACTGCTGAACACAAACAGCCTGAGCCTGTCCTGGGAAGGTCACGCTGTTTCCCGTGCAGAGGGCCAACCCCCCACCCTATGCCCCCGCAGATTCCCAATGCTGTGGCTTCTGTCAGGAAGGAAGACCATCCATCAGTGACCACAGCGACCGGTCACCTTCGGATCCGCATGAACTTGCGCAGCCACAGACAGTCCCCGTGGAAGCGAGCGTCGCCCAGTGTCACGGCGGTGCGCTTGTAGAAGTAACAGTACAGCACCGCCGCTGCGGGAGCAGCGGACGCACGTCAGGCGCCTGAGCGGCTGCGCCTGCGCACCCGACACTTACACTGTGCTGTAAATCGATGTTAAGAAGCAACTGAAAAATTTTTTAAATAAATTTAAATTAAAAGAATAAGTTAAAAAAATAAATAAAGCACGCCCTGGTGGCTCAGGCGCTAAGCCAGCAGCTGGGGCGTAGATCAGGTAAGGCCCAAGGACCCGGCTTTGAGACCCAGGGGCCAGAGAAAACAACCAAAATAAACACACAAGTAAATAAATAAATAAAAGCACCCCCCACCCCACCCCACCCCCACTCCTCGCATCCTTAAAAAAGGCTTCTTCCTCCTCTCAGAAAAGAAAGGCAGAAAGAAGCTACAGGGATGCGCCCGAGTATCACTTCAGGGCTGGGTGACGGCCCTGCCCTGGGATCTGCCTGAGCCCCCAGAGAGGGTGGAGGGCAGAAGTCCTTTCTGTCCTTGGCTCGCTGTCTGTGCTGGCCCTCATTGCCAGCACCAGGGGTGGGAGCAAAGTGAGGCGTGAGGCCCTTACCAAGTCTCTGGAATACAAACAGCGTTTGGAGTCCCTCTGTCCAGACAAAGTGGTTGGAGTTTTTCCAGCGCAAGTTCTGAAGGAGACATGAAGAGTCAGGGAAAGGTTAATGGCCGGAGGAGGCCCTACCTTCTCCGAGGTGGCCAGCTGCAGAGAGGCACCTGGTCGAAAACCACGCTCTTCTCACTACTCTGCTTTCACAATCCCAAGAAGCGCTTCTCAGGTCTCGAACTCCCTTTCGTGCTGCAAGGGAATATCCTTGCAACCCTGGGGGAGGAAGCAGGACAAAGCTATGTATTCCCCTTAACCCCACAGTCCTTGCCAAGGAGATATGACCCGTGTCATCTTGGGAGCTCGGCATGGTCTGTCTTGGAAAGTCTCAGGCTCCGCTCCTGTCAGATAATGGCTCGGTGCACTCAGGGTTTGATTAGATTAACAGCTTGACAGCACAAAGCCAGGACCTATTTTGGTTCCAGGAAGCAAGGCAGAGGAAATCCTCTTCAGGAAGCCCTGCTCTGCTCTTTCCTGTGAGCTCTACTCCTCTCATGGAATCAGTCATGATGCAACCTCAACGCACACCCTGGTGGAGCAGCGGCTCGGTCAGCTGCTTCTGGCCGAGCATAGTCACATGCACCCCAAGGACCTGGGTTCATGGCCCAGAGCTGGATGAAATAATCAGTATGAACAACGAAGTAAAAATAAAGTGCTTCCTCCTCCTCCTCGCTCTTCCTGCCTGCAGCTTTCCTTTAAATTAAAAAACAGCAAAAAATGCAACCACACAGAAGGTTCCAATGAGCAGGTGAGCAGCGGAACATCTCTATGGCTCCGGTGGCTAAGGTGCTGACCATGTAAAGCCCAAGGACCCAGGTTCAAGACCCGGGGCCAGGCACCAAAATAAAATTATATATATATACACACATATATATATATATATATATATATATACATATACACACACACACACACACATATATATATAAAAGTGCCTGTGCAAGAAATGGAAATTCCAGGGACTTTTCCTTCATTTGATTCCCATAAATGTCTTCGCTCAAAAAAAAAAAAAAGTGACTATAAGAACCTGGAGGCTTTAATGCCTCCCATCAAAACGAGCACATGAGAAACACAGGTGATACCCAGAGAGAGGGAAGACTTGGTGAGGCAGGAGAAATGTGAAACCATGAACACAGGATCCGCTGATCCTATGTCAGAAGCAACGGGAAGCACCTAGGGGGCTGGTGCTCCCAGGAGAGCTCATGAAAGGACGAGCAGCCCTTTTCCCCTGGGACACTGATGCCTAAGAACATCCTGTAGCAACAGCCGCTGCCCACGCAGCTAATGATGCAACGGCTTCGGCTTCCTGTTTAGCGCTGGCATGCCCATCTGGGGCAAAGGGGCACCCCAGGTTTTGGAAACATTCCTCGACTGTGTGATAAAGCTGTTCTTCAACACCCAAGGTTGAGCAAAAAGTGCTTTATGAAACTCCCACATGTTTAGCTCCAGGGCGGAACCCGTTTATTTCACCGGTTTCCTCCCCTGGGTTCTGGGAGATGTAGAAGATGATTCTGGGTGCCCCACTGGGGCAAGGATCCTGGAATTCAGAGCTCCACTCTTACCATGACCCAGACATGAAGGGAGATGCTGAGGCCGAAGTACACAGCCGTCAGGATGATGGTCCCTTTGAACTTATGGAATAGGAGGCTGACCAGGCCAGCCTGGAAGACGAAGGTATTGAAGAACATGAGGAAAATGATGATGATGTTGAAGAGGACGGCAATATCCTGGATGCTGCAGACATAAAACAAAGTACAGCCACATGGAGGCCTGTGTGACGATCAAAGAGCTGGCCCTAAGTCCTGAGGGACACCATGTGTCCTCCCCTGTGTTACAGTCCTCTGAAACTGCCTCAGAATTAACATGGGCTCTGTGCCCCAAGACATGAAGCTAAAATAACCCACTTCTCCCAACAGCTGACCCAACAGTTGGCATGTAGGCCACAGTCAAGCTTTTCCTGTTCTGACGCTCTGACCTCGACAAGTCTAGGCACTTGTGAGAAGCATGTTTCCTCCCCACAAGTGGGAAATGCCAGCCCTACTGGACACATCACCTGGTCCTGTCAGATGCTATCATCTAGTAAGACAGCAGCACCTTCCGATCTATATATGCTGGTGCTGAGTCCATTCAGGTCTTGGCTCAAATGCCCCTTCCCACAAAGACTTTTCTTAGCCCTCATGACCTGAAGGAACCCTCCCCGCCCCACTCCAGTGAATGTCCTGATATGACTTTTTTAAGGAAAGGTACAGGCCGGAAGGAAAGAGAAGAGGAAGAAGCATCTTCATTTTTTTAAATTTTCATTTACTTGTTCACATTGGTTGCTTCCTCTGGACCTGGGACTTGGACCTGTGGCCTGCGCTCCTTCAGAGGCAATCAACCGAACTGCTGCTCCACCAGGGTGAGCCATATATGACATTTATTACTATTTGAAATTATTTTTTTTATGTACTAATTATCTCCCCACGAGGATGGAAACTGCATGAGAATAGGAATTTATCAACTTTACTGCCACTGCTAGAATAGCCTGGCAGGTCAATGAATCCTTGCTGAATGAAGGAAGACCATCTTCTAACACTGTGCTTTTCAGGTTAGCACTTGCCTCATGGACTCTAAATTGTGGTGAAGGAACCGGCTCTAGTGGCCTAACAGATGGGCCACCAGACATGTGCACATACTTCCCAAGGACCCAGGTTTGAGGCTCGAAGCTAGGGGAACAACCAAGATGAACAACTAAACAAAATAAATGAAGTGCTCCTTCCTCCCCTCTCTCCTCCTGCCTCTGCTGGTCTCACTCCTGCTGCACTTTTTCCTTAACAGAATGAAAATGTGGTGAAAATAATGTGAATAGCTTTCATCTGATGGAAGTCACATGGGCTCAAGTTGTGTTGTTTTTAAAGGAAAGACACAGCCAGGAATGAAGGTGAGTTGACAGGCAGGCAGGAAGAGAGAGGAGGAAGCAGCACTTTATTTATTTAGTTGTTCATCTTGGTTTCTCCCCCAGGATACAAACCTGGGTCCCTGTGCTGTTTACGGACTACGCCCGAGCACTACTCCACATCCACATATAATAGCTTTAATACGACCGTCCTTTTAATCTGCTATTTGGTAATCCTCTTGCATGGCAACGTAAGATGCTTCTATTCACAGAATAAGAAAAAAAGAACAGAGTCTAACCCTCAGTTCCCAAACCCTTGTTAGAAATACATAAAAGCAGGACCTGTGACAAGAGCCTGTCTGTGTACCATGGAGCACCCAGGACAGTGTGAAACTTTAAAATGCTAGATCCCAAGTGCGCCTTGGTGGAGGAGTAGTTGGGCGAAGTTCACATATATCCCAAGGACCTGAGTTCATGACCCAGGGCCAGGGAACAACCAAGATGAACAACTAAATAAAATGAAGAAGTGGTTCTTCCTCCGCTCTCTTCCTGCCTGTCTGCCTGCTCACCTTCATTCCTGCCTGCACCTTTCTTTGAAAAAAAAAAAAAAGCTAGATCATAACTGTCAGGACTTTTAAACCGTTTGGGTTCAGAAGTCTAGACCGCCCACTGAACTCACATGAAGAGCACCAGCTGGATGACAGGAGCCATGCGGAGTAGCTCGGAGAAGGAATTGACAAAGAGGTCATAGGACAGCAGCAGGAACTGCAGGGAGAGCACCAGGCTGTAGTTACCCGTCTGAAGCATCTTCCTTCTGTTCTCTCAGGCCCCCACGGGCACATTCCACAGCTCCCTCAGTTTCCCTTGCTCTAAGACAAGGGCCTGTTGAGGAAAAAAGAGAGATGGGGTTAGAAATTCATGACTGTAACAAATAGTTACTGAGGCTCTATTATGTACCAGGCACTCTTCTAGGTGCTTAGGATCTCACCATGGACAAAACCATCAACAGTACAAACCAACTAGTCACTCCTAGGGACTCTTACCCTCAAATCTTTTTCCACACCTGGAACATTCGAAACGCAGAATTCTTTCTAATCACTTTTGAGTCTTAAAGGAATCTGGGGGTACAAAGAGTGAGCGTTTACTCGTGTAATACCACTCGTAACTGCAGCGACCAACCTTCATGTATGACAAATGTCAGGAGTTATTCTAAGCGCTAACCTTATTTCAATCTCACAGGAACCCCAGAAGGTAGAATATTACTCCGCCCATTTTTGAGATGAGACAATTGAAGCCCAGAGAGGTAAAATAATGTGTCTAAGGTCACACAGCTCCTAAGTGGAGAGCTGGGATTCAACCCATGAGTTCTGTGTCCAAAGTCTGTGCTCTTACCCACTTCACAAAACTGCCTGCTACATAAGTGACTGGCTGCTGCCTACGGGTGGGAAAAACTGTTGGGGGAGAAGTGGTGCAAGCAAAAGAAACGGAAACAAAAGCTCTCCCGTAAATCTTTACACTTAAGGTTAGGGAAGCAACACAGTAGCACTAGGTGAGGAGGGGCTGCGCCTTTATTTTCATGTACTCCCAGACCCTGAAGTTGCTCTGGGGGTGTCCTGGGACCCTCCAGCAGGATCAACTCTATAAACAAATTTGAAAATGCTTTTTAAGTTAGCATCTGTAAACTGTCTTGCAAGTGACGGGCTTTTCATATTTACGACCGTATTTAATCCTACGCCCATCTTAAGCAGCAGCCGTTCTTGCGCATACAATCCGCATTTCGCACGGAGGGTTCAGAGAGGTGAAGGCACCGCAGCTGGTAAAGACCCACCTTACTGGACGTACGAATGCGATTTCTCTGAGCCTACTTTCCTCGTCCATAATATTAACACGTACAAACACAATAAACCCGTCAACCAGAATACTTTCCTCCCAAGCACTCCGCCAGGAGGGAAAGCATCACTCCCGTTCTACAGGCAGGGACACAGGCGCTGAGCTCGTCACTCCTCCGGGTCGCAGGTGGGCAGTCAGGATTCAGAGCCCGAGCTCTCAGGCACTCACGACTTCACAAGCCACCAGCGCGGCGGCGGCGAGGATCCACAGACCCGCCCACCGCCACCCCTAGGTGAAGGATGACCACGCTCCAAGATAACAGCGACGTTTGGACTGTCCACTGCCACCTGCCGCCTTCCCTGTCCCCGAGCAGTTTCCCCTACCCTTCCAATCCACTTTAGAACTGTCTTGGCAAAAAGACAAAACCACAATCAATGACAAAATTACGACTCCGGCCACTTCAAGCCCCCCTCATCACGCATTCCCACCTTGAAGACCCTACGTCGGTTGTCATGGGGACACCAGCCTGGCTTCCGGAAACCAGCTTTAAATTCCGGAAGCAGGTGGCGGGCGCGGGCTCCGTTGGCTCCAGGCTCCAGGCGTGTGTTCCGCTTTCGCTCCCTCCCTCCCTCCCGCCTGCCGGCTGCCTGATTCGGGGCCCCGCGATCTCGGTTCCGCCCCGCTCCCAGCCTTCCAGCCGGGCCGCGCCCAGCTCCTGGCCTTCGCTGCCTTGCTGAGAGCCAGCCCCCGTCGAGAGGCTTGGCGCCGGCCGAGCATTTTCGCTTCCACGGGATGCGGGGTGAGGAGCCGAAGCAGACCCATAACGGAGCCCCCGGCCTCTGCTGCCGCGGGATTGGGGAAGAAATGCCCGCCGACCAACTGGAGTTGGGGCCAGCCAGCACCTTGGCGCGTACGGAGAGCGACTCTGGACTACATTTTCCGGAGTGCCGCGCGAGTGACCGGACGTGCGGCGGACCAATCAGAGGGCGAGCCCAGCCAATCAGAGGGCGAGGCCAGCCAATCAGAGGGCGAGGCCAGCCAATCAGAGGGCGAGGCGATCTGGCCCGTCCGCTCCGGCGCGGCGTTTCCGAGTGGCTGCGGACGTCCCGGGGTGTTTGACTCCAGGCTCCGGAGCGACGGCGCTGGCACCGGTAGCGAAAGGCACTTCTCGGAGATCCCCGTTCTGCTGCGTCCCACTGTGGTTTGGGGGTGAAAAAGAGCCCAGACTGGGAATTCAGGGACCTACGTCGAGTACTGGCTGCGCTACTATCTCGCTTCGGGCTGTCTGACCCCTCGCGCGACCTGTAAGTTTTCTTAGGGGAAATGGACACCGTTCTCCGTGCCCTTTCTTTCACAGATGGAGATTCTAAAGGCTCAGCAGGTCTCCGGAAGTCACAATCAGCAGGCGGCGCCCCCACCTTAATTTGCGCCCAAAGTTGGGAGTCCGGGGGCCGGGGGGTCCCCGCTTCCCGGACCGGATCTTGGGACACCCGAGCCGGACCCTAGGACAGTCGCAAGCACGTCTCATCGCTGGTGCTCGGGAGGGCCTTTTGCTTACCTGCCTTCTGACTGGGATTTTCAGCACCTCACTCCTGAGTCCTGACTTTACAGAAGCTACTTTGGAAGCCCAGGGGTCCTTGTTGCTGAGGGGATTCCTGTGCCAGGAATCCTGTGCCGCCCACCTTGGCCAAGTCAGTTTCTTTCTTTGGGCCTTGATGTTTTTGATCTCTAAGAGTTTAGGACGGGAACCCTCAGTCTGGTTCTCAGGATTTCTAAAACCCCGTCCTTCCTCTGGACAGAGGGAGCAACAAACTGTACCGTCAGTTGTAGCCTAAATTATAAAAGTTGCGTCTAAAAGCTTGGAACACAGCCTTTTCCTTCCACTACTGGCTGAATGGGAAATACCCCTTTTCCACGCCAGGGCCTGACCTGTTCGATGCAGCCTGGGAAAACTTTCTGTCAAGTAAACGGAGGGGAGTGTTAGATTGGAAAGTGGGCTCCTTAGATTAGGGTTGACAGGCCAAAATTAGCCTGCCTGAATGTTTTTGTTTTTTTGTTTGTTTGTAACATTTTTAAAGAATTGGGAAAATTTAAAGGATAATACGCTGTGACGGGGAAACAATAGGAAATGTCAGTGTTGGTAAATACAGTTTTAGGGGAGCTCAGATATGTTCATCTAGGAAGGTATTTTCTGTGACAACCCTTGCACTATGCCTGCAGAGTGACCTAGTTGTGACAGACACCTTATGGCCTGCAAAGCCTAAAATACTTGCCATTCTGGCCCTTTACAGAAGAGTTTGCTGATTTCTGCGTTGGAAGGGAGTGTGGGCAGGCTAGAGACCAAGCCAGGATGAGCACATCCTGAAATCGGCACACCCTGCCCTCTTAGAATAAACAAACAGATTTTCTTAGCCTTCGGGATTGGCACATTTCACTGCATTCTTCTTTTCTCTGCTTTTGCTCTCTATTTAGGGCAGAGGGAGGTCTCATCAAAACATCATTCCAGTCCTGTGTCAGAAAGCGGTTCACCTGGTCTATTTCAGGTCTGTCCCAGAGCAGTGATCCAGAACCTTCAAGGGCGATACAGTCCCTTGTGGGTTATATTTACTTTGTTTCTTTTTACAGAGAAAAAAGAAAGTTCTGGAAGTAGATAGTGTCCAATAGAGCCTGCGGATCAACAGTCCCTTCATGCTAACTTAAATTACAGTCCCTTGTGGGTTATATTTACTTTGTTTCTTTTTACAGAGAAAAAAGAAAGTTCTGAAAGTAGACAGTGTCCAATAGAGCCTGCGGATCAACAGTCCCTTCATGCTAACTTAAATTACAGTCCCTTGTGGGTTATATTTACTTTGTTTCTTTTTACAGAGAAAAAAGAAAGTTCTGGAAGTAGATAGTGTCCAATAGAGCCTGCGGATCAACAGTCCCTTCATGCTAACTTAAAACATCACTGGAGGTGGGGGTGATTGAACATCTGGTGACCTAAAACAACTTCTGCTCTCACGAGAAGAAATGGAATGGCTCTGAGGCTGAGTAGCGAATCTCTGAGCTCAGCAGTTGAGTCATGAAGCTTCTGGGAAGCTGGGGGCATGATTTTCTCCTTCCAGCCTCTTGGAAGCTGGTTTTCACCCCCAACTCTCAGATCTTCCTTTCCCAGAGATCACTGCCAACTTGGGTCAGTGACTGTCTGGTTAGGTGACAGCTGACATGCACAGAGCTGGACTCAGGACCATTGAGGTGCCTGAGCAGGCACATGACAGGTGGACAGTGGTGGGTGGGGAGGTGTGTGCCATGAACTTCAGCCTTCTGTTAGCAGTTGGGGTGAGATGCTTTGACAATACTCCAGTCCAGTACTTTCCTCTTGTGTCCTTACATACCTCTCCTCACCTGACCTGACAGCCTATGGTCAAGGGAAAAACATGAGCCTTCAAGCCAAACAGACAAGGGTTTGAATCTCCCTTTTTTCCTGGGTCCTGATGCCAGCTGCTTAATCTTCCTGAGCCTTAATATCCTCATCTCTAATGTGGGGATGCTAACCCCTCATAGGGTTATCAGGAGGAGCAAATGGGATTGTGTGGAAGGTTCTAGGTGGGGTCTGCTCAGTAGAAAGGGTCTGTCTTTCAGTAGATTGTATTTTCACTGCCACACTGTCTTTCAGATGAGAAGATTGAGTCCAATGAACAGTGGGTGATTTCTCCAGGTGCCTCTGTTCATAAGAATTAGAACCCAGACCAGCCCGCTCAGCCTGCCACTGAGTCTAAAGAGGGATCAAGTGTTTTATCTTCTTGGGAGTTCTTGGCTATTTTAGGGAACTCTTCTCTCTACGAGCTGGCTCACATTGAAGGGCCCAACCACAGGGAGGTACCCTTCTCACTGTCATTGGCACAGGATTGTTGCCTGAGAGCTGGGCCTCTACTGCCTCCATCTTTGCTGAAAGTAGAAGTGGTGCTGTGCCCTTGTGCTTTCGCCTGCCAACCCTCATGCCATTTACCTGGTTTGTAAGAGCACTGCTCATTCAGCGTGACTGAAACCAGAGTTGGCTTCTGAGTCTCTCCAGTACATGTGGCGATCTCAAAATAAACTCTTGCTTTCTAGACCGTGAGTTCTCGCTTCCTCTTTTCTCCTCTGGACTTTCCCGAGAGGAAGAGAAAGCAGAAGTCTCGACCTGATGGCAGCTGGGAGCTATCACCCAATTCAGGGTGTGGAGTGAAGGCCTAATCTCCTTTGGGAGGCTTGGCCCCACAGTGCTCACTATCCTGGGGAGAACTTTCACACAGAAAGGCGAGCCCAATGGGAACCTCTTCTTGGCTGGCTTCACAGGAATGCGCTTGCCCCTGAAGAACGATTTTTGCCTTTTGTTTTTTTTCTAAGGCAAGGTGTGGGCAGGATTGAAGGTGAATAGTCAGGCAGGCAGGAAGAGAGAGGAGGAAGCATCTTTATTTTATTTTTATTGAGTTGTTCACACTGGTTGTGGCCCCAGACCCGGGACTCAAACCCAGGGGTGTGTGGCCTGCGCTCCTTTGGAGCCAGCTGACTTAACTGCTGCCCCACTGGTGCACACCGCCTCCTTATCTTAGAACTGAGGGCCTGAGCATTTGTATGATCTAGCCTGGATATTGATCTTGTCTCTTCTTTTCTGGGCCAGAAATTCTTTACCTCCTGTTCCTGTGACTAACCCCAGGGCTCTGGACCACCCAATTGCAGCAGGCCAGCTCCAGGTCCAAGCTGGCTGCACCCTGCACTGCCAGGGGCTTGGTGGAGCCCTGCGGCTGCCCCTAACCAGAGATCAGGCCACCCAACCACCGAGGCCTCATGGTGCAGTGCTCAGACTCCCAGCAGGGGGACAGAAGCACAAAGCTTCCATCCCTCGGGTCAAGAGGAAGGTCCGGATCATGAGCTTCCGCTCGTGCGCAGGTGCAGAGTGCGTGCCTCTCTTCTGTTCTAGGAGTGCCTGCTCAGAATGGCTGCGGGACAGCTCTACCTCTCCTGCCTGGCGCTGGGGTCTCTGGGCTCGATGTGCATCCTCTTCACCGCCTACTGGATGCAGCACTGGCGCGGCGGCTTTGCCTGGGATGGCAGCTCGCTCATGTTCAACTGGCACCCGGTTCTCTTGGTGGCTGGCTTGGTGGTGCTCTACGCAGCTGGTGAGTGCGCGCCAGTGTGGCGGGGAGCTGCGGGCCAGGCACCAGGCCGCTCAGTCCTCCATGTCTGGCCTTCGCCACGGTCCGGGTCGGACCTGGGGCAGTGGGGCTGGCTGTCTCCGCAGCCAGGGGTCATCTGGAAGAAGTGAGGATGGGCATCTGAGGACAGCAGCTACATAGGCGCTCTCAGACCGGTTGGCAAGCTTTTCCTGAAAAGGGCCAGATAGGAAACTTTTTTTCCCCTTTTTATTTTTTTTGTATTGCAGTAACTTTGTTTTACACATTAAAATAAACTCGCATGTATGGCTTCCCCATGTGTGCAGTTTGCCCATTCCTCAGATAAATGTCGACACACCCTGCCCTCCACCATGTCACCAAGTGTTCTTCGTCGCTGTCCGGTGGGCTCCGCCACCATTCCCCGCCACCATTCCCCGCCACCCGCTGGTCCCAACCATATTGGTGGCCTCAGTTCTATGACAAAGGCTGGTTTGGTTTCATCTGTTCCTTTGGTCACATTCCACCTATGAGTGAGGTCATCTGGTATCTCAGATGGTAAACATCTCAGGCTTTTTATTTATATGAGCTGGTGTAACTGCCCACCCAGCTCTGCTCTTTATTGTGTGGGTTTCTGCAAACACCTGCGTGGCCTCGTGCCACTTTATTTGCAGAAATAGCTGGTGGGCTGGATGTGGCCTGTGAGCTAGGGTTTACCAGTCCTGTAGGGAGCAGGGTAAAGCCTCCATGGCATAATCGCACCTGAGAGCGAGTGAGGGCTCCGCTTGTGTCTGCAGCTCTGTCTGTGCCCCGTGCGACCAGAGCTGCGCCTCGGGGCCCGGGCAGCGTCCTTTTCCCCAGACGTGCAATAGGTATGATGGTGTTGGTAATGCGGCTCACCTGTGTGCTTAGACACATCACGCCGTTTTATTCGTAAGCTTGTGCGGTGGGCTCTCGTTCTCCCCGTTTTACAGACGAGGAAACAGATTTAGAAAGCAGAGGCCAGAGGCAGAGCCGAGACTTGGACCTGTGTGGCTAACCTTGAGGCCTGCGTTCTTGACAGCTAGCTCAGTGGTGAGAACGCACCCTGGTGACGTAATGAATGGGACGTGCGTTTTGCTGTATTTTTCAAGAGGAAGAAAAGCAGACAGGAATGAAGGTCGGCAGGCAGGGAGGGAGGAAGAAGCATCTTATTTGTTCTTTTTGATTGTTTGCCCCATACCCCCCAATTATAAGCCAAGAATCTGGGCTCTTGAGCTTTCCATGGTTTACACCCCAGCCGCCAGCTTAACGCCTAAGTCACCAGGGCGCACTGGACATTCATTTGCAAGCGGCGTTTGTTATTGCAACGAGAGGACAGCAGGCCCAAGAACCCTGCTCCTCCTCCTACCCCATCACTTCTCACAGGCTTCGTGGCTGCGCTCTCTCAAACGATGCCAGAGAGACGGTGCCCAGGGGCCAAGACCTAGCACTTCCTCTCCCCCTGGCCGGGGCTGTGGGTTGGCTCAGGCTCCCTAGCGCCTGGTGAGCACGCGGGAAGGGGCCGAGCCTGGGATCGCTCTCTCCTGCAGCGTCGCTGGTGTACCGCCTGCCCCAGTCCTGGGTGGGGCCCAAGCTGCCCTGGAAACTCCTCCACGCAGGCCTGCACCTGACGGCCTTCGTCCTGACCGTGCTGGGGCTGGTCGCCGTCTTCACGTTTCACAACCACAAGAACATTGCCAACCTGTACTCCCTGCATAGCTGGCTGGGCATCACCACCGTCTTCCTCTTCGCCTGCCAAGTGGGTGCTCCTGGCCGCCTTCACGTCCGCACCAAACGCCCCCTCCGTCCCCTGCGCGTTGCCCCAGCCCTGGCCCTGCTCCCTGTAGAGCTGGCAGTTTAGAGGCTGTGGGTGGAGGTGACCTTCTGGTCACTGGCCCCTAGGAGGCGCTCTGCTCACACACGGTGCAGTCAGGTGTGTCCTTCCTCCCTGTGTCCACAGTGGCTCCTGGCCTTTGTTGTCTTCCTGCTGCCTTGGGCGTCTGTGTGGCTGCGCAGCCTCCTGAAACCCATCCATGTCTTCTTTGGAGCCGCCATCCTGTCTCTGGCCATTGCATCGGTCATTTCTGGCATTAACGAGAAGCTCTTCTTCTCTTTGTGAGTGGTGTGGGGTCCCTGACTCGGAGGCGGAGGGCAGGGAAATGGGGTCCTCAGAGGGCGCACTCTCCGATCGTAGGACCCGCCCAAAGGAGGGGCCTTTGGGGCTGGGCTCCTTCCTGTTCTGGAAGGTCATGGAATCATTTTATTCGGGTTGAGATCCAGAGGTTGGTCAACAAATATTTATCCGGCGTAAGTTGACTTAGCACCTACCTCCTGTGCATCAGAAACTGTGCTGAGCACCTTCTGCGGAACACTCTGCCTGTCCTTCAGTGGGGACACTAGTCACTGGCGTCGCCGGGGCTTGAACTCGGCAGTCTGACTCCAGAGCCTGCAGGCCACCCGCTCCCTCCCGCCTGCCTGTTTGGCGGCTGTGGGGTGTAGACAGAGTAAATGACCCGGGTTTCCACCTCGCTTGTGTGACTCAGGACAAGCTCTTTCCACTTGTCGGCGCCTCAGAGTCCTCGCAGGTAGAAAACAGCCTACAGGTCGTTCTTGTCATGGCCGGGACTCAAATATGTCAACTTCCCAGGTCCCGGGCAGTCCCGGAAGCTCTTCTCACCCTCTCTCAGTGGCTGCGAGGCTCCCACTGGGCAAGAACAGCTGGAAAGCTCTCTCAAGCGCCCGTGTTATTTGCCGTCCGCAGGAAGAATGCCACGCGGCCGTACCCCAGCCTGCCCAGCGAGGCCGTCTTTGCCAACAGCACCGGGATGCTGGTGGTGGTCTTCGGGCTGCTGGTGCTCTATATCCTTCTGGCTTCATCTTGGAAGCGCCCGGAACTGGGGATCCTCACCGACCGACAGGTACTGGTCCTGGGCTCCCGTCCCAGGTCGTGGGATGGCCGGGTTGAGAGACACCCTGCTGGGAAGAGCGACCCAGCAGCCGGAAGGTGAGCTTGGCTGGTGGGAGCGCTGGTGTCACGCTGGACCTTGGTTGCCTGGGGTTCCCGGCCTCCCCAGTGATTTCAGGAGGTGAAGTGTGGCCTTATCGTCCCCAAGGAAGGGCCGGAGCACGATGAGACTGTCGTAACTTCTACTTGCCAGCTTTGGGGCTCGGCTGGTGGGATGGAGCTCAGCTAGCGGACACTCGGTGACCAGCTGAGTGCTTGGAACAGGTCTGGCCTGTTCTTGGCCACTCGGGCACCTGAGAGGTGGCGGGGTGAGGTGTGGGTCAGGCTGAGGGACGCTGGGGCTTCAGTGGTGTGGGTGTGGGCCGCCCTGCAGGTCGGGGATCTGGACAGCTCAGGCCTGGGGGACTCCTGTGGGTTAGGGGCTGTTTTGACTTCACGCCATTAACTCCGGTGCATCTGCCTATCTTTCCAGCCCCTGTTGCATGATGGAGAGTGAGGCGAAAAGCGTGGACGCCCCTCAGAAGCCCGCTCTCCCCGGGACTCCTGCCTGGTTGCGGCAACAGCCTTGCTCGGGGTGCTGGGCCCAAACCTCCCCTTGCCTGTGCTGGGCCTGCTCTCTCCACCCTCTTGCTGCACCTGCTTTTGGCCTCAACTTCTGGGGTCCTCCGTTTGCCCTGGTCTCCCCTTAAGGCCCGTGGGCTGGGGAGGCGGTGCTGACAGCTGGCTCAGCCAGGACTCATGCAGTCCTAAGGGGACGACGAGGGAGCTGTCCCCCTGAAGGCCAGTATTTCACTTTGGTGCCACCGTGGGACAGGCTTCATCTGCTGCCGTCCCCTGTAGTCCACCTGGCCTCAAGTCCAGGTGGGGACATGTGAGGGGATGGAGGCAAGGGGAGAGTGACGGCAGAGCAGCTCTTGCAGAGAAGTGGAGGAGCTGACTGCTCCTCTCCATGTGTTGTGGCTTGTCGCTGTGTTCTGCGTTGTTTGGTGACCTTGCGACCCTGCCTCTTCCAGCCGCTGCTGCAGATGGGGCCTGGATCCCGGCCTTTCCCTGTGACTTTCATGCCTGCCACTGTCAGGCAGCCCTGGGAACCCTGGTAACCTGCCCTCCCCAGCACAGACGAGCTGGGGCGCTCTCCCCACAGGGATGCACAGAGGGTAGCCGCGGGCTGCCTTCACCTCCGCCTGCCTGTCCGGCAGGCTCACCTTGCCCTCTCGGTAGGGCCTAGCCCAGCTGACTGTCCCTCTCCAGCTCCCCATGATGTGCCAAAGTGGGGGTGTGCCGTGCCCAGCAGAGTGCTGGGGGCCCCCATCTCCTTCAGGGGGGCCTTGCTGAGGAGGAACCTCGCGTGTCCCCACAGTGGCTGCTTGCCTGGCTGGTGCTCTTCCTCCCGAGGAGAAACGGGGCTGGAGGGGGAGTTTCCCTCCCCGCTAAGTGCTGGCATGGGGCTTCCCCCGCCCCCTCCAGGTGAGCGGCCAGGCCCGGCTCCGGGAGCCTGCGTGCTCGGGAGGCAGCAGTGCGTGCCGCCAGGGGCTGGGTGCACCGCCTGCCTGGCAGGAAGCCACGAGGCCACCCCAGGTCCACGGCCAGCTGTGGAAGGAGGGGCTGTGACTGAACTTGGGAGTGGATGAGCCCTTCAGAGCCTCTGTCTTGGTCAGGTGGCCGGCCCCTCTCCCTGCCACGGGTAGGCGCTCTCACTTGTTCATGAAGCTAGATTTTCATTAAACGTGTTTGAAAGAATCGAGGGCTTTTCTGCTGAATTGCCATGGGGTGAAATGAGCTGGGGCAGTTCTGACCCTCAAAGACCTGGGGAGCAGCAAAGCAGCACGGGGTAGTCTTCACAAGGTCACGTGTGACTGGCATGTGAGGGTGTCCTCAGCAGTGAATCACTCACTTCTGAGCACTTGGTTATCTCACCAGGAAGGAAATGCTTCCCATTTTTCATTTCCCATGTCTCGGAAAACAAAACTCAGGATAAGTTACTTGCCTGAGGTCACCCAGTGGTGAAAGGGCAGAGTGGGGACCACAGGGCCACTGCCTGATGCCAGTCTCCGCCACCACTGGGGGTGCACACTGGTGGCACCTGTGGTCAGGGCTTGCAGGGCCTGCAGCCCAGGCTGGGCAGAGTGAGCATGGAGGACCCCCTTCCCCATGTGGCAGCAGGAGGGGTCACCTGGCAGAGCAGATGGCCCGGAAGGAGCTGGTGCAGTGACAGCGGCCCCCGTGAGCGTCTGGCCCTCTCCAGCTCACTTCAGTCCTTTCCCATCCCCATGAGGCGAGCACCGTTCTGATTTATCAAGGCCACGAGGCGAATTTAGAGGCCTGAGTTTACATAGCTGGCTTGAAGCAAACCAGGATTCAAAGTCGTGCGTCTAGGAGTGCCCTGGTGGCCCAGCTGATAACTCCGCTGCCACAGTCCCCGTCCATCCCGAGGACCTGAGTTTGTGGGCCAGAGGAACTAGACGAACGACTCAATAAAAAAATGTTTCTCAAAGTTGTGCGTCTACATGAGTCCACACTGGAGACTTTTTTCGCCCCCACCCTAGGTCCATGGGCTTTACATGGCCTGCGCCTCAGTTCCCTGAGCCACAGGGGTGTGTGACACACCAGAGCCTTTATCTGCTGCCCTGCACTGAATCCGGGCCATCCGTGTTTGCTCTAGAAAGAGGCCTGAGCAGTGGGATTGTTCTGGATTGGGGCTCGGGGATCAGCTGGCTGGGTGTAGACCATGTAAAGTCCAAGGACCAGGGATAGTGACCTGGGTCAGCAGGGGGAGGAGGCGGGCGTTAAACAAATAAAAAACTGCTCCCTCTCCCTTTCTGCCTTCCTCTTAAAATGCTAAAAAGGGAGAGAGATCTGGGGGTTGGCTTGCTTGCAGTTTCTGTTCTACCACCAGTTTATCTTTTTTCTGGTGTCCCAATCACCAGCTGATTCTCGAAGAATCATTGAATTCTGTAGTCTGGTGCCCAGAAAAGCAGGCTGGGGTTCCAGCCGAGCCAGCCCCACCGCCCAGGCCCTGCCTTGGGGTCTCAGTGGTGGGATATGCGTCAGATCATCTCATCCAGGGGCAGAGGTCCCTGGGGTGTCTGGTGTTCACGCATGGGAAACAGACCTCAGGAAGCAGGGCTCGTTGCTGCAGTGTGGTTTATTAGCCTGATTTTCCACAGTGGCTCCACCCTGGTGCAGGTCTCTCACTGGGAGTCTTAAAAGCAAATTAGCAGCCAGTTAGACTGTGCTGCCCCCAGAGAAATGCCTTATCTTTGGAAGCTCAGAGCGGCTGGGGTGGGACAGGGTGACCCTGGACTCCGCCCTCCTTGAGGGAAAGGAAGCACCTGACCCACTCTGAGCTTCCAGTTCTAGAAGATCTAGAAGATTTCTTGCTGAACAGGCTCTTGGGGGCCAGGGGCAAGGGACCAGGGAGTTGCGAGGCAGCCGGAAGTGACTGCACAGCAGGAGGCCGAGTGGCACTTACACACCTTGGCGCTGCAAGGCCTCCAGGATGGCTCGGAGAATGGCTGCAGCCGCCACGGCCCCCGGGTCTGGCTGATCTAGCTTTGCAGAGCTGATGTAACTGGCTCTTCCTGCGCCGGCTTCCATGTTCTTGGTGGCCTCGGCTGCAGCTTCTGCACTCTGAGGGGTGGACGTGAGAGCAGGCTCAAGGGGCCTCCAGGCCTCCTTCCTACCACGGAGCCTGGACCAGCTCTGCCAGCTCCCGTCACTGGCCACCTCCCACCTGTCTAGCAGGGAAAGAGCCTGCCCCTTGCGAGGGCCTGCTATCATCCCCGGGTGCACTTCGCTCCCGGCGCGGCCTCCGAGACAGGCACTCGTCTGTTTTCAGAGGAAGAGGTGCAGGCGCAGAGCAGAGGGCGCCTGCGGCTCCAGGCCTGTCTCAGGGGTGGGGCCCAGCCTCACTCACCTTCACGGCTTTGCTCAGGGTTTGGAGCAGCTCGGCCCCCGGGTACTTCCAGGCGTGGAGCTCCCGGCCTGCTGCCCACAGAGGGTCCAGCTGGACAAAGAGCGGGGAGTCAGGAAAGGCCCTGCCCCTGCAGGTGGCTGTCAGCGCTTCTACACTGAAAGGGGAGTAGGGCTGGGCCGGATGCACACCATCGTCCTGTCCCCAGGGGCGGCCTTTCCATACCTGGCAGAGAAACAGCACGAAGAGACTCAATGCAGGGGTCACTTTGATGATGGGACAGGGCCTAGCTGGGAGCCGGTACCATCAGCCACCTCCCCCAGACTCCCTCGGGCCTAAGGCGCAGGACAGCAGCTCACTTCTGCATGGCCTCCAGGCCGGCATCCAAGGCAGCAGACCAGGCTGGGAGGTCAGTCTTGGTCTTGAGTGGCTGGGCCGCCGCCGTCAAAAACAGGCCATAGAGCTGGGAGACCAGAATGCTGAGCGCTTGGCTGGCCTGGGACCTGCCAACCGGGATACACCCCTACCCTGCCCTCTGTCCCCAGGGGCTCCCAGCACTCACTGCACCGGATGAGCCCCCCATCTTCTCCAGCAGCAGCAATGACAATTTGGAGAGTAGCTGGGCAGGGCTGGCAGGAGGCGGCCCCTCCTTCAGCCACCCCTGGATGGCTGCAGGCAGAGAGGAGGGGAGGAACTGAGGCCTCCCTCCCGCTGGCCTGGGCCCCACCACTCCACAAAGCCACTGCCAGGAGCAGGAAGGCGCTGGCCCGGGAGGAGGGCGTCTTCTCCGTGTGCAGTCTCGGGAGGGCCAGGGCCAGGCAGGGGAGGCTCACCCGGACCCCTTCACCTGACAGTTCACGCGGCTTCCCTTCTCTCCTGACACCCTGTGCTCTGCTCTACGGGTTCATCTAACCGCCTGCCTCCGCCCAGGGCAGGATTTGCATCTGCCTGAGTCACTACGCATCCAAGGAGTCCAGGACAGTGCCTGGCCCACGGTGTTACATATGCTTCTCTTATAAAATGATGTTGGACAGTTAAGAGCTTGTCACTGGTCTGGGTCAGCTGAGAAAAATCAGGGCACTTGAATGAGTTTTCCTGAAATCTAAAGTTATTATATTATTATAAAAAAGATTACGTTTTAGTCGGAAGTAAAAACGTTCTCACCTTTGTAGTTAGAAGGGCTTTTAAAAAAGAACACCAGGGTGTGCCCTAGTGCAGTAGTGGTTAGGTCCCCCGCCTCGGGTTGGGCGCAGTCCACGCACATTCCGAGGACTCAGGTTTGCTTTCCAGGGCCGGGGTACACAACCGAGGTGTACAGCTAATTAAGTAAAAATAAATGCTTCTTCACCCTCTGTCTCCCTGCCTGCCTGCCTCTGCTCACCTTCATTCCTGCCCACCTCTCCTTTAAAACAACAGACACTGAAAGGGCTGCGAAGTTTTGTGAATGGCCTCAGTCAGCAAAGCTCAAGTTGGGAAGCCCATGTCAGCACTCTGGTATTTCTGAAATTGCTCTGGTTCAGAAAATGCCTCGCTCTCACAACCACTGCGCCACCCCTGCCCGTCCTGGCCCCACCTCTGGCCGCGCGGCTGTGGGTGGTGCCGCAGTCCCCGTCACCAGCAGCCCGGTCCAGGGCATTCAGCCGCTCCTCCAGGCCCAGGAGGGTGGCGCACACCCGCTCCAGCACCGACACCACGCGCTCTGAGGCTGAGCCTGGAGAGGGAGCGCAGTGAGCAGAGGCCTGCTCTCGCAGCTGTCCCACAGTGCCCTGCTCCCTTCAGACTCAGGCTAAAGCCCCGGGCCACCTTCCCCAGCAGCGGGGCTCCCTACCTCCCGAGGCTGAGGCCGTGGACTCAGGGGCCGCCTGGGGCTCCGCAGGGGCTGCCCGGATCCGGTTTCGCCCAGTCACGGGGACCCTGGCCATGTGAGGCCAGGCTGATGCAGTGGTTTCAGCGTCTGGGGCAGCAGGATGACACTTGGGTGACATGTGGTGGTTGGCAATGATCAAGTGGGATCTAGACTCCCCATTTGGTGGCCAGTCGCCCTGCACCTCACTAAGCAAGCACTCAGTGCCTGCTGTGGATGCACCGTAATTTTCAGCGTGGAAACTGGGACCAACTGGAGTATCACCAGGTGGGGGATGGGAGTGTGTGTTCAGGCAAAGGACAGAGGGTGGGCGTTCAGAGGAGACACGCAGGCTGGGGCTCGACGTGGCTAACCTGGGACAATCCCAGTGAAGCCGGGACTGAGGGAGTGCCCCCGGAGAGGGCCCTAACCCCGATTCCTCCACAGTCCAGCAAGAGCTGGCAAGACTGCAGGCTCGGGAAGGCATCTAACTGGTGGGGTCTCTGTAAGTCCCCCGACGCCTCGGCTGCCCCAGGCCCCAGCTCACCGATCAGTGCCAGGAGGGGCTCATCCACCAGCAGCAGTGTGAGCGAGACGCCGGGCATCTCCAGGGCTGACATGAAGGTGCCCACCAGGGCCCGGGCGATCTGCACCCCGCGGCCCTCTGCAAGACCAGAATGTGGGAGTCATGGGGGACGGTGGAAGGACAGACCCTTTTCCACAGGAAAAGTAGAAATAAGAAAAAGAAGGACTGTGGAAGCCGGGGTCCTGGGTCAGTAGGGAGATGGCCAGATTTGCTCAGAACTTCCCTCAGTGAAGACCTAAGTCACCACATTTCCTTGGGGGCGGCGGGGGGAGAGGGTCCCTTCTATGGGGACAGAGAACGATTAGGTCTCATTAACAGTTCCTACCAGCTGCCTGGCACTGTGCTAAGTGCCGGGTAATCCTCACAACAACCCTGTAAGGCAGATACTGCTATCTGCACCCCTACTTATGGATGCACAGGATCGGGGCCCGCCACGGTCAGGAGGCAGAGTGACAATTCTGGGCCCAATGACAGCAGAGCCCACACTCTGGGCCATCACAAGCCCCTGCCTCAGTTCCACTGCCAGGGCTCGGCTGGAGATCCCGGGAGGCTGAGGTCCCCTCCAGTTGGGCTCACCCAGAAGGCGGACAGCAGCGTCGGCTACGATGCCCAGTTCTAGGAATGACAGGCCACCCAGGTTGTTGACCATCAGCACCACCGAGGAGCCTGTGGGCAGACATGACACCCAGGTGAGACTCTCCGGGGCCCCCTGCCAGAGGGGAGCAGGGCTGGGCGACACTGCGACAGGCCCTCACCAGACTGCAGAGGCACACGGGACACGTTGGAGGTGCTCGTCATGTGGTCGAGCATGAGTGTCACAACCTCGTCGGCAGTGGCCATCTGTCAGAGGAAGCCAGGGCTGAGCTGTGTGGGGCTGTGGCCTCAGACCAGCCTGCGTCCAGTGGTCTGCCTACCTTGATCCGGCGCACGCCAGCCTCCCCGTGGATCCCTGTGGATACACCGGTCACTGCTGACCCACTGGGCGGGCTCATCACACATTCATTAAGGACTTGCTAAGTGCTCAGGCCTGGGCCAGTACACAGAGGTTGGGGGACGACGGGTGTGGGGGAAGCAGAATCCAGAGAACACAGTCTCTGCTTCCAGTAGCTCCTGGCGTGGTGCTGGGACAGCCAGGAGCTTTTCTTAAATTTTACTGGTTATGTGGCTTCAACTAGAGAAGCTGCAGCAGCAGCACTGCACACTGTGCTGAGTCCGGAAGCAAAGGGGAGGAGGAGGAAAGCTTTGCAGTGGGGGGCTCCGGAGGCTCTTAACAGAAGGGCACATCTCGGCAGAGACAGGAGGACCCAGAATGGTGTCAACAGAGGCAGAAGGTGGTCAGAGTCGGGGGTCCCCACGCGGCCAGAGCCCTGTGTGGACAGCAGGACAGGGAAAGCAAGCAGGGTGGGGCAGAAGGGCCTCAGGTGCCCACTTCAAAATCAGCTCCCGGTGAGCAGAGGACCCCCAGGAGCAGGTGCCAGAGCCGGGACGGGGCCCACAACTTACCCAGGCCCAGCTCGACCTCATCAGCTGAGAGCTCAAAGGTGGGTTTGGAGCCAGGGACACTGCAGGAGGACAAGCTTACTCCCAGGGTGCCTGGGAGAAGTGGGTAGAAAGGGTGACAGTGCTGCTCCTAGCCTGGGCAGCAGCCATGTCTCCAAAGCCCTGCCCAGGCGGCTTCTTTATCTCAAGGCAACCAGTGCTCAAACCACCGGGGCCCTCCCCTTGGCCCAGGGATAACACGGGGAGTCCTCCTAGGCTAAAACCTGCTGCCGGCCCCAGGTCCCCTCCACACCCGCCTCCCCGTCGTGCCCTAGGCAGGGCGCTCACCCAGGGCCTTGGCAGCAGCGTTCACCCGCTCTGCGATCTCCTGTAGCCCCACACCTGCCTCGGCTAGCGCACCTGCCACCTGCATCGCACAGAGGTAAGCCCACCACTTGCGGGGAGAAGACAGCTAGGGCTGGGTTTCTAGTTGGGGAAGGGGACTCTTCTAGTACTCCTAGGAATCTTCAAAAATCCCAGGCTCTTGGATCCAAAAGGACTTGACAAACAGGTGGCCCCAGAGAGGGACAGTAGCTTGCCCAAAATCACAGCTAACAGGTGGCCAATTTCATGACTCCTAGTCTCAGGGTCTTTCTCCATGGCTTACCCGCTGTGGCTCTCTTACCCACCCGCCTACTCACCCATTTACTCGCTTTCTGCCGACAGGGACGTGCCAAAGACAAAAAAGGTGTCTAAGTCACAGTCCCTACCTTGAAGGACCTCTCAGTCTGGGGATGGGACAGGGAGCAGACACCCAGTCTGAACATTTAACACAAGACAGAAAAGCGTAATGACAAAATTCACAATGGGATGTGGGACTCCTTGCCGGCCCAGGACAGAAAGGAAAAGCTCCCAGATGGGGAGACATGGTGGGGAGGGGAGCGCCACAGGACAGCAGGGTCAAAGGGCGTGGGGCAGGGAAAGGAATTTCAAGGCATCAGCAAAGCCACAGAGCGAGCAGCCCAGCACCCAGGGTGTGGGAACTGGTGTTAGTGGAGCCTCAGGGGAGGGAGAGATGGGAGATAAACTTGGAATGTCAGGAGACGACAGAGTGGTGGCGCCTGACCAAGGCGCCTGAGGACTTGAGGGCCCTAGAGGGCTCTCAGCAGCAGAATAGCTGATCAGACAGACTTTCTGTTGAGGAAAGAAGCAGGCAGGAATGAAGGCAAGTAGGCAGGCAGGCAGAGTTTTTAATTAGTGATTCGTTTTGGTTGTTGCCTCTACCCCTGGATGTGAACCCAGGTCCTTGGGCTTTACGTGGACTCAACCTCAGCAGTTGCAGACTTAACACTTGAGCCACCAGGATGTGCCCAGACAGACATTTTAAAAGACATCCCTGGGCGACAGGCGGAAGAGACGGGGGCCGGGGTAGGCAGGAAGCAGGCACGTTCAGACGAACCCTGAGCTGGGGCTGGAACTGGCGGACAGGGCTCCAGGGGGATGTGCGGCCTAGCACATGGGCCTGCCTGCTGGGTGTAGGCCGAGGAGGGGATGGTGGGAGCTTCCTGGACTAGGAAACACTGGGGGAAGCGGTGGCTTCTGGCGGGGTGGCCGGGAAGGTGCTGCTGGACAGAGAAGGCGGGCCAGTCCTAGAGCGGGGGTCTCACCTTGTGTATGAGCACTGTCCCACAGAGTCCCCGCCTGCCTGCCTTCTTCAGCACAGTGAAGGCGCTGTCATCCCCTATGACCACCATCTCCACCGGGAGGCCCTCCGCCCAGGCCTGCTCCCGGGCCAGGCCAAAGTTGAGCCGGTCCCCGGTGTAGTTCTTCACGATGAGAAGTGTCCCCACTGCACGGGCAGTGGGCAGGGCCCCGTCAGTGCCTGGCCTGCCCACAGCAGCCCCTCTCGCGAGCCATGCTTACCTGTGCCCGCCTGGGCCACTGCCCTGATGGCCGCCAGGATGCTGCCCACAGCTGGGGAGGTGAACACGGCTCCTGCAATGACCCCCGTCAGCATCCCCTTTCCAATGAAACCTGGGGACGGGACGGACAGGAGAGCGTGTTGGGGTGGGGCTGGCAGTACCTGCGTCCTCCCATGCTGCAGGCTGCGTGGCGTGGTGGCCCACTATGCACGTCAGCTGGGAGACGCATGGTTCTCTCCACGATCTTCACTCAGAAGGGCACCTCTGACTTCTCAGCCTGAAGCAGCCCCTACCCCACCAGCGACCCATACCTCTGTTCCCTTGCCCTATGCTCTTGTCCTCACTGTCCACTCTGTGTGCTCTGGAAGGATCTCTCGCTTCTGTTTACCTGGTTACTGTCTCTCTCCCTGAAGGAGAATGGAAGCCTCTTGAGGGCGGGCATGTGTCTGCTACTGTGGTACCTGCTGTAACATCTGCTGCCTGGATGGACTTTCGAAGGGAGCCGGGAGAGGCGGAAAAGACAAAGGGCTGGACGCTGCCCCGAGGAGCTCTCTCTGAATAGGAGCCACCCGGCACTGTGTGTGCGTGAAGATGCCGGGTGAGAGCTGGAAGGGGGCTCCTGCTCTGGCTGGAAGGTTCAGGGAGGAGGAGCTGGGTCCTCAGCCTGGAGAGGCACCAGGCGGATTCCCAGAATCCCCGACTCTCAGTGCTGGGAGGACCCGAGAGATCACTTGCCGGAACTCTTCTAGATGCAGAGCCGGAGCCCAGGGTAGGTCCGTGACGGGTCCCAGACGAGTGGGAGAGGGAAAGCAGGGCCTGGTTCCTGCCTCGGGTTGGGCTCTATCCTGAAGCCCCTGCCAGCACGGTGGCTCCCCAGCAGCCAGCGCCCACCCCAGTGCGCACCCCAGGTACTCACCAGCATGGGCGGGCTCGTGGCCGGAGCCCCCACCCGACAGCAGTGCCACCCGGCCCTTCAGGCTGTCCAGGTCAGAGCGAAGGGCCACACGGTGGCCCTGCAGGAGCTGCAGGCTGGGGTTGCAGGCCACCAGGCCAGCAAGGGCATCGTCGGCACAGCCAGCCGTCGAGTTCACCAGTTTCTTGGAGGTCTGTGGGGAGGAGTAAGGAGCTGGGGGGTGCCCAGCACAGCCACAGTGCAGTGGCCAGGACACTTCTCCCAGGCCAAGCCAGGAGCTCCACGGTTCCTTGAACCAGGTGGTTTTACCTGACTGGGTGTTTCTGGAGTTTTTCCCTTTGTTTGTGACATTTTAGTCATTGCCTTATTTATGAAGGGTCTGGGACCATGACTAATGTTTGCCCTGAGAAATGGCTTCAGTTCAAAGAAGATGGGGGCTGGAGTCCTGAGTACAAAACATTTCATGAAATTGAGATGCCACTGCCTCCTCCTGTCACAGGAGGACAGGCCGCGGGCAGAAGTTCCTGGGCCAGGGGAGAGGGCCCGATGGGCCCACCCTCTGTGGCTCCACCTGGGCCTATGACTGCTCTGGGCACCGCGTGGAGAGGAAGAGAATGCTGCTCCTGCCCTGGATGGAGACACCAGCAGCCCGCTCCAGACACCGTGGGAGGAGCGCAAGGAGGCACAGAGGGGAGGTGGCCTCCTTGAGGATCCTGGAAGGACGAAGGAGTTAGAGAGCTAAAAGGGAGTGAAAGGGATGGGGAGAGAAGGGAGGGAAGTTCCAGGTAGAGGGAGAGTAGGAGCCATGCTCTGGAGGCCTGAAAGTGTGGTGTGTGAAAGGCTAGAAGCCAGTCGGCAGAATTTTGGCAATGGAGGGATCTGCCAGGAGAGGTCGGTGGGGCCTAGGGCCTGGGGCCTTAGGAGTTGCAGGAGGAACCCCGCCTTGGGGCTCTCCAGTGTTAGGGTCCTGGGTGGGCTGGCCCACAGCACTGAGCTGGAGTGGTTAGGAGGGCCTGGGCTCAGATCCCACCTCTGCCTCTCACCGGCTGTGAGAACTCCGGGCAGACACCTCACCACATAAGTCTCCCTCTGTAAAACGGGGGTTAGCCACCTAGGATGTATGCCTGTTACACAGAAAGATGGAATACAAGGGAGCGGATCTCTCACACTGCCTGAAGATAGTGAGTGGGTCCCCCAGGGACCAGGAGGGCAGCTCCCAGCACCACAAGTGGCCTGGGTGCAGCCTGCTGCTGACCCATGTCCTGGCAAGGGACACTGTGCTGTAGCCTCTTCCTAAGCCTGCCAGCACTGGACAAAATTTGGCCTTTTCCTGGGTCTGGCAGGGGTCTGGTCAAACCACCTGCTCTGGGACCGGAGAGCTACATGGGTTAGTAGGGAGTGAGCAGGATATGATTGGGTCCACTTTGCGAGGAGCACCTGAGTCAGGCCTGGTTCTAAGTGCTTCTGGGCAAGCCTCATTTAATCTTCCCAATAGCCCCATGGAGGAAATATTAGCCTGGTGAGGAAACTGAGGCACAATTAAATGACCTTACCCAAAGCTACACAGCCAGCAGATTTGCCTGGCTCCAAAGCTGGTTCCATTTTGGCCTTATTGTGCTGCTTTCCCCAGAGACTGAAGGGAGGCTGAGGGCGGGAGAGGTCTTGTCCTAGGAAGGGCCTGGGTTTGTGGTTCTCAGAGCCCACCAGAGACAGGAATATGCATGAAGCTGTGAAAAGGTCTCACCCGCAAGCTCAGCCTCCAGCATCAACACCCTCTAAGAATGTGTCCCCTCACCATCCCTGATAGGCTATATTGCCAGGGACATGCAACCATTTCCAACCCAGAGACAGAGGAGGGCTCGAACAGGTGCTGTTCCTGGTTCCCAGCGGGAGGAGGGGATGGCAGAGGAAAGGGAGTTAAGTAGGCACGCTGCAACACCTCACAGCCACTAGGAGCAGGCCTCAGTCTGCCTCCTGGTGCAGATGAGGAAAATGAGGCTCCGAATGATCAAGTCTTCTGTAAATGACCACATGGCTGGTCAGTGGCAGGCTGAAATGTGACCCAGGTCTGTCCATGGCCTCTCTGGGTTCAGATCAGTTCTAGAGTGGGCCTAGAACAAAGCCAGGTGCATGCTACCTCCTGAATGCAGATCCCACCCTGGGAACCACCCCACACATGCCCCCGGGAAAAGGTACCATGTCCTTCTTCGTGGCTTCCGTGACTGGCAGTTTCTATTACAGAGGAGGTGACTTGACATTCACATCTAAATGCATGACCCAGGCACAGGTTGATGGGCTCTGGAGCAACTCAGGTTGCAGGACCAGGCCGTAAGAGTGAGCACCAACCTCTCTCAACCTCTCTGGACTGAGGGAGGCAGCAGCATCTCTGTAAGGAACTGCAGCATGCCCAAGGCTGGTACCCTCACTGCTCCAAGACAACAGTGCCCTTCCCTTGGCCTGACCCTCATGGCACTCACCATGGTAGAGGCTCTGAAGCAAGCTGAATCCACACCTTCACAGCGAGCTGCTGAGGAGGGCTGATCTTACAGGGTACTACCTGGGTCTAGCACAATGGAGGCGGCAGCGCAGGACCTGCAGGAGTGGTGACAATATGAGCTGCTGAACGCATTTGTAGACTGCTCCTGCTGCCACGCTTCTAGAGCCCCAGTTGTTAGGCAGATGCCCCAGACTGATCCAAGTCCAAACTCTAGTACATGGGCTGGAGCGAGAAAGGAGCGTGGGGCTGACCAAGGGTCACACCTGCACTTGGTTGCCAGAACGCAGATCGATCCAAGTTGGGCAAGGGCTGTCTTTACACCCAGGAGCAGTGCCCAACCTCATCACCCGAGAGTAAAGTTACCAACTGGGTAACTTCACCCCTTCCATGGTCATGGCATAGGAACTGAATACATTTAGAGGTATCTTCACCTATCTGCTCTTGCTGGCGTTGGCACCATACTAGAAGGGAGGTAGCTGAGTTTGTAATCCTGTGTTACTTCTGGGAAACTGACTCAGACAACTCCAGTGACTTATCCAAGGTCACAGTGGTGTCAGGACTCAAACCCAGTCTATTCTTTCAGCAGAGCCTGTGTTCTTTCTACTGAAAATCCAGGGTTCTCCAAAGTCACAGAGTCCCAGGTGTGGGAAACGACCTTCTGCTTTCTGGAGTGTGTGTGTGTTTGGTGTCTTAGGTGAGCAAATGTCCCCCAACCTCAGCTTCCTTATCCGTAAAATGCCGGGCACGCCCTGGTGGCCCAGCAGATAATTCTACTGCCTCTGGCTAGCTGGCACAACCCCACACAACCCAAGGACCTGGGTTCAGCTCCGAGTGGGTGGGTGGGAGAGACAAGCATGATGAACTAAATAACAAGGTGCTTCCTCCTCCTCTGTTTCAGCCTGCCTGTCTACTATTCTTCATTCCAGCCTGCACCTTTCCTTAAAAAATAAAAAAAAGGAGTGTGCGTGTGCGTGTGCGTGTGTGTGTGTGTGTGTGTGTTGGGGGGGTGGGGGGCGGCCGCTTCCGGAGGCAGGCGGTTCTCTTCCCACTACCCTGGGCGCCAGTCAGGCAGTGGGTGGCAGCTGCAGAACGGAGAGCCTTCCAGTCATTAAGGTTTTCACCAGAACAATTCTGGTGTCGGGTTTGAGGTCAGAATTTGTACATCAACAGGGGAACTGACAACGCTGGGCCCGGGGGGTCTTTCACCGTCTGAGGAGCAAAACACAATTTCAAGGGCAGGGTACCGGTCTCCCCCGAACCCTCCGCAAATGAGGTTGGGGCGGTGATGGCTCCTTCTAGGGTCCAGAAAAGGGGAGCGGAGGGATTTGGACCCCGGAGGCAGGGGAAGGGAGGCACGGCCCTCGTTTCGAGTCCGGCAGGCGCACAAATTGCAGTCGCCTCCCTTCCCTCTCTAGGGCGCTGCAGCCCTTCCGGTTCCAAAAGGGAGACCAGCCCCGAGGGCTCCTAAAGCTACAGAAAGCGGAAGCCGGGGTCGCGGAAAGGGCGAGGGGCGCGGACCGGCCTAGAGGGTCCGCGGGGCCAGCAGCAAGGGCGTCGGGGGCATCCACGGACCTCCCCAGTCGCTCGCGCCCGCATCAGCCACCTGCGCAGCGACGTCCGCTTCACAAGGACCTCCGACAGCGTGCCTTCATCCGGGTACTCGGGCCCCCGGCGGTAAGAAACGGGGCGGAGCCTCCGGGGCAGGGGCCTCCTCTGGTTGGCTGGCCGGGACACCGTGAGTCCTCCAAGAGGCCAGGTGAGGCCGTCCCGTGATGCCTCGCGCCCCGGCCGCTCTGGCCTACAACGTGTCTCTGGGGCGGAGGCAGCGGCGGTGGAGTTCGCTGCGCGCGGCCGCGGGCCCCCTGTCTCTTCGTTCGTGTCCGTCTCTCCGTCGTTGCGCTCGAGCCCGGACGGGCCGCCCCCGGCCTCAACATGTCGTACAACTACGTGGTAACGGCACAGAAGCCCACCGCCGTGAACGGCTGCGTGACCGGTGAGGCTGCCAGGGCCGGAGACCCCGGCGAGGGGGGAGCTGGAGGGGAGACCGAGGCCTAAGGAGGCCCGCGGCCCCGGGGGCGGCCGGGCGGGACGGGGCCCTGGGAGGGGAAGGCGCTGGCCGCCGAGGACCCTCCCGGGCCCACGACCTCAAAGAAACTGTTCCACCCCGCGCCTTGCGGGGAGGAAAAGCCGCGCTGGAGGGTCCCCTCTCGTCCTGGGAGGTCACTTGGTCTCGCGGGCGGGGACGGGCCCAGTGGGACAGGGAACGAAGTGTGAGTTGAGTTGATTGTGCTCTCAGGCTTGGGCCCCCGCAGCCGCCCCAGCTGGTCAGGGGAGTTAGAATTTTCTAGTGGGAGAGCCCCGGGGGCTCAGGAGGTGAAGGGACAGGCGGAATGGCCTCCCTCACTCCAGACGGAAAGGAGCCCTCTTGCCTGGGGCTGTTGTTTACTCCTCAGCGACACTGGAGGAGAGGGTTTGGGTGGCCCAGCCCAGGGCTGGGTCTGCCTTGTTGACCGTGCAAGGAGTGTTAAGGACATAGGATAATCCAGGCCCCGGGAATAATCCCTGGAACTCAGGCTCAGCAGAGTCTGAAGACCTCAAACTTGTGTGTTTATCTAAAGCCGAATCCTGATTCCAAAACAGAACTCTTGTCTGGAGAGTTATACACTGTGAAACAGTGGGAACGGTTGGGTATCTGGGGGGCCAGGGAGGATAAGGGATGTGGCCACACAGTGTTTTTCATATAAAGCTCTGAGCATTTTCTTCATTTGCCTGGGTGCATTTGGTGTAAAGACTGAGAATTTGGTTAAGGACCCATTAGAGAGGGGCACTTTCTCCAGCACCCTCTAATTAGAGGGTAAGCCTGCCACTGAATAGGAAAAGTAATACCGAGGATGCAGTCATCAGAAAGGTTTTCCGCAGTCATTATCAGTTGAAGGGCATGTTGCTCTTTCCTTTGGAAAAGGGGACTGCCGTTTTTAATGTGTAAAGTGAGTCGCTTTGAGGTGCTGGGTTTGGCAAGAAAGGGAGTAGAGGGAACCAGAGAAACAAGAAATATGGGAGACATCTGGAGATATTTAGGCAGAAATGATTGGATTCTTTAGATCCTGCTCCAGCTTCTAAAATGAGAGGATCTGTTCTTTCAGGACATTTTACTTCCGCTGAAGACTTGAACCTGTTGATTGCCAAAAACACGAGATTAGAGATCTATGTGGTCACCGCCGAGGGGCTTCGGCCTGTCAAAGAGGTGGGCATGTATGGAAAGATCGCTGTCATGGAGCTCTTCAGGCCCAAGGTAAGTACTCTGGGTTGGACCCAGCCGTGAAAGGATGACTGCCATTGTAGGTGATTTGATGTTGTTTGATGACACTGCTTGGGAGGAGTGGAGTAAGTTTTAGGAGAGAAACTTCTCTTTTTGAATGGCAGATTTTATTTTATATTCTTGAACAGGCTTCCTAGAGGTAGAAGGAAGAATTCACAGGGGAGAGTTGATTAAATGGACTTCCCTTGAAGGGAAAATGAAAGTTTGAATAGGAGCCATATTGAATATACTTTGGGGGCATAGCCAGGCTCATTTCTTTGTCAGTTCTATCTTTGATAACAGCCTTTCAGAGCCTTGATTTCCCCATCTGTAAAATGGGGTAAAAGTGTCTAGGCGGCCCCAGGGTTGTTATGAAGATTAAGTGATCTCCTAACACAGGATTAGCACATAGCAAGTATGTTAACGGTTGCGTTACTGTTATTATAATCATTATTATTGTAATTCACATGTTTCATCCAAATGCTCGCCCACCATATTGCCTCTTATATCTTAATTGGATCTGACAAGAAAGTAACAGGTTCATAGTTTTAATTACAATTCTTTGAACAAAATATTCAATTTGGGGCCTGGCGTCTGTGTTAAGTGAGACTTTGTAGATCCGTTTTAGCTTCCATTGTTATTCGGTTATTTTGGTTCTTTTTCTCCAATACTAGAAGAGGATTAGAGGAGGCCTTGTATTTATTCTTCAGAAAATGGAAAGACTGCTATTACCTTGAAAAGGAAATAGATGAAGACTTTGTATATAGAGCCATGAGGTAGAGAATCTGAAAAGGCCTTGTATTTATTCTTCAGAAAATGGAAAGACTGCTATTACCTTGAAAAGGAAATAGATGAAGACTTTGTATATAGAGCCATGAGGTAGAGAATCTGAAAGTGAGGGCTAGGTGTTTACAGCCTTAGTTCTGCCCTTTTGCACATCCCCTTAGGGCATGTATCTAATGTGGGTTTTTCTCTACAGGATGAAAGTTCCTGAAGCATTTAGCATACTTAAAAGAATGATGTTAAAGGTTAAACAGGGGTATCTCTGTTTTTAAGTCTCTCTTTTGATAGTATAATGTTGGTTTCTAGGGGGAGAGCAAGGATCTTCTGTTTATCCTGACAGCTAAGTACAACGCCTGCATCCTGGAATACAAGCAGAGTGGCGAGAGCATTGACATCATAACGAGAGCCCATGGCAATGTCCAGGTGAGGTGTCTGCTTCGGGCTGGTGAGTTTCCAAGTAGGGCTGCTCCAGTTCGGCGAAGAAAATTGAATTGCTGGGTGCATCTCTCTATGATCTGAGAAACAAGGAGAAGGCACTTGGGGTTCGAGCTCATGTGAAGAAAGGACTTCAGTCGTTTTCTCAGAGTCCACGGGATGGGGTCATAATTCACTGAGCTTCAGCGTTTTGCAGAAAAGCAGGCATTGCCATCTGGGTTCTCTGGCATGTCAGGTGGACACACTGTCATTCCTCAACTCATCCCGGGAAGTGGCGTCCGTGCCAGCCGTCGTCCTCTGTTACTCTGGGTGTTCTGCCGTAACCACTGTTTTGCTTCTCAGGACCGAATTGGCCGCCCCTCAGAGACTGGCATTATTGGCATCATTGACCCCGAGTGCCGGATGATTGGCCTGCGACTCTACGACGGCCTTTTCAAGGTTATCCCACTAGATCGGGATAATAAAGAGCTCAAGGCCTTTAACATCCGCCTGGAGGAACTGCATGTCATTGATGTCAAGTTCCTATATGGTTGCCAAGCACCCACCATCTGCTTTGTCTACCAGGTACTGAGCATGAGGAGAAAGGGAGAGAGCTGCGGTTCGGCGGAGCGGGAGTTATTTTTTGTCGGTTGGAATGTCTGCACTTGGTAGTCGGGCAGCAGGGAATTTAATGTCTATGTCCTGAAGTTGTTGAATGTGGTATTTAATGTGGGTCAGATTTTGGTTGCGCCTTGGCAGCGGTAGTGCTTTGAATTGAGGAAGCTCTCTGAGGCTTACAGCAGGTTTTAATCCTGAGATGACTCTCTGCTTGTGGGCTGTGGAGATTTTAGAGGGTGACCCAGTTTACACTTTGATTCTCTTGGTGGCTGCTAGGGTTTATTAAACTGTAGCTGTGGAGAAATGGTCTAGGTGTTGCTGTTGCAAGCAAAGGGAAAATGTTTTGGGTGATGCCTTATTTATGTCTTCTAAGAAGAGGTTTACGTTTTCTCCAACACTCGCTCTTATGTTTGCTGGCTCTCGACTTCTATTTCAGTCCCTCCTAAAACTTTAGCAGAGCTGATCCTGGACAGCTGTTCTCTGGGCCAGTTCTGTTAATGGCGCGTGGGGGCGGGGTGGCCAGACACCGGGCTAACTTGTCTGTGTCGTGGTGTAATCGCAGCCTTGTAACGAAGGGCCGGCCCTACAGCATGAAGTCGTTTCACTTGTGGTTTGAATAAAGGACAGAAGGAAGCAGTAAGCGTCCAAGACCACGTGTAGTATGTGGGCCTGTAAATGCTTTGAGAGCTGTCAGTGTTGAAACGATCGTTTGTGTTGATTTCTCAGTGCCGCCGTCACTGTCACTGTCGTTCTGAGGTGGTTGGAATAAAGTTCACTCGAATAAGGTTGAAACTAAGAGATTTTGTTCCATCTTGTTTATTGTGCATTATCAGAGCTGAAATGCAAACTTCGAGTTACTATCTCTTCAGTTTTATAAATATCAGGTCATTAGAACGTTGATGTTTAGTTCTTCAAAGCTGCCTTCTGTCCCCAGCACCAGAGCTGCCAGTCGTGTGTGTGACTCAGAGGCCTCATTTAAACCCTAACTTGATCTTTCCAGTTGAGTCTTACTCTTAATTTTGATGGCAAACACGGCTAAGAATGACTTATTCTGTTTGGTGCGGAAATTCAGTTTGGCAGGCTTTTAGATACCTGGTGTGTGAAGAGTAGTCCCCTTCAGTGCATGGGAGGTTGAAACGGTGAGAGTGTCGTGGCCCTGAGCACGGGTTGACATCCTTCCAGAACCGGCTTAGACTCTGGTCGGGCCTTTGGTAAGGGCAGCCTCCCCAGCCCTGCTCTTGGAGTCTCCTAAAGGCAGCTCGGGCAGCTCCCGGATGGAGTCGGGTTCAGAACAAGGAGGGCAGGACGGCGTTGCTAATGGCGTGACTGGAGGTTTGAACTAAGAGGAGCAGGATGGTTTGCTCTTCCTAGCATCACCTCATCACAGTGCATTTAAGAATTGTATCAGACAAATTGTTTCTATCCTTTGGATGCATTTAGCATCTTAATTTTTTTCTTTTTAGCTGTTTTTTTAAGTTCCTTAAGTCCAAGGAATATAGAATGTGTATATACATACATATATATGCGTGTTCCTCTGTGTGTTGTGTGTGCATGTGCACACGACTTGTGTTTGTATATTTGTTGTATCTCTTGTAGTGGTTAGCACACTGTGACAGTCAGTTTTCTATTTCTTAAACCTTTCTTGGTTGGTTGAACTGCTAGGAAAGTAGTCCTTGATGCCAGCAGTCGGTCTGTCACAGCCACAGGCTCAGCTGCTGACTGTCAACACAGTGATGGATAAGGATGGGGGAGGCAGACAAGGCAGCCGCGCCGGCCTTTTGTTTTCAGGGCCCTTCCCAGGCCAGTGTTCACTCTTCTGAAGGTCTGACTCTTCCCCCTTTCCTGTCCCCACCTGTAGGACCCTCAGGGACGACACGTAAAAACCTATGAGGTATCTCTCCGAGAGAAGGAGTTCAATAAGGGCCCTTGGAAGCAAGAAAACGTAGAAGCTGAAGCGTCCATGGTGATTGCAGGTTGGTTGGGAGTTTTCTGGGCCAGTTTCCTGTTTTTCTCCTTTTTACCCTTTGATTTTAGTGCTTAAACTCAAGTAAGCACGTGTGCTTTGCAGCAGTCCATTACTCTCAAATCCTTTCCATTTCTCTCTTTGGATTGCCTGGTTTTCACTCCTTTCAAAAGCATACTTTTCCTTTATTTGGGATAGAGGGTTTAATATAAAACACTTAGACTTGCCGGAGGTGACATATAGAAATTGACTGCATTTTATTATTGGGCATAACCTTTAAAATTTAAAAATTTTAAGGAACCAGTAGAGCTTATCTCATCTGACTCTTATTTCATAGATGAGGAAACAGGGCCTGGGGGACTTGCCTGTGCCTGCACCTGACTGACAAAGCGGGCACTGGAATCCAGACCTCTTTGCTCCTTATCCTGTTTGCTTCCTGTAACTGTGTGTCTGTGTGTGAGATCTAGTACAGAAGGTTTAAAATTGGCTCTTCTAAATATGGGGTGTGCGTGTGTGTAATCTAGTACAGAGGGTCTAAAATTGGCTCCTATAAATGGTGGCCCTGATATGGCACTGGTGTAGATTAAACTAAGGAACAAGGAAAAAGGTGAAATCTTTCAGACAGGATTCGAAGTTATGGGAAGAATGCATGTGTAGTTGCAGTGGGAAGACTCTCTGTCCCTTAGAGCTCAGAAACACCAAGAGTGGCAATAAAAATATTACCCTGATTAGATAATGGCCTACGTTTTCTAAGACAGGAATCTCAGGAAAAGGCTGTTTTGTTCCCTGGACTTTGATGTCTTTTTAAAAATAATTTTAAAGTTTGCCTTAAGAGATACTTGGATAAGTCCCTTGCACTGGTCTGGCAGGTCCAGAGTGCGCAGCATTCTGACTGCTCTTTTCCCACAGTCCCAGAGCCCTTCGGGGGGGCCATCATCATTGGACAGGAATCCATCACCTATCACAATGGTGACAAGTACCTGGCAATCGCCCCTCCCATCATCAAGGTGAGCAACACTCATTTCCTTTTTAATTCCTTCTATCTTATCGTCCCTGTACTTTCTGCCCCTTGTCCCTTTCTTCCCATTCCAAAAGGAGATTCATGGATGTCTGGCCTGGTCCTCACTAAATATATGTAAAGCACTGTTGTGGCGGCTGAGGTCATGTAAAGTCTTTGGACTTGGGTTCTAGGCCAAAGGTGAAAATAAGAAAAGAAAAAATATCTTAGGATTTCAAATTATAGGCAGGTCCTGGTGGAGTAATGCTTGGGCACAGTCCACGTACATATGTCCCAAATTCCTGAGTTCATATCCCAGGGCTGACAGGAACAATGAAGATGAACAACAAATGGAATGAATGCTTCTTCCTCCTCTCTCATCCTGCCTGCCTCCGCTCGTCTTCATTCCTGTCTGTACCTTTCCTTAAAAAAACTAAGCAAAAGAACCCTTCTTTTTCAAGTCAAAACTCAAACAATATAAGCTTAATTGTATTTTCTTAATTTCCGGTGTTCATAGTTCAATGACTCCTTATTCTGTATGGTTCTCTCTTCTAGTAGAATATGTGGATAAACATTTAAAATATATTGTGCGCCTTAGAAATTCATTTTCAAAATAAAAACCTTCCCATTTTCAGTCACATGTGAGGTTAGCTGAGTGGATTCCTAGTTTGAGAAATGGCTTGCTTTCCTAAAGGGTGTTGTCCCCTAGGGTTTGCTCACTTAGTGACCCCTTCCTCCCTCTTGCAGCAAAGCACGATTGTGTGTCACAATCGCGTGGACCCCAATGGTTCCCGCTATCTGCTGGGAGACATGGAAGGACGGCTGTTCATGCTGCTTTTGGAGAAGGAGGAACAGATGGACGGCACTGTCACTCTCAAGGATCTCCGTGTGGAACTCCTTGGAGAGGTAGGACTTGTCCCTGCTTTGCTGTGTTCTCCTGGGGGCCTTGTCATCCCAGATGTGTGAGCCCACACTGGCTGGGACTCTCAGTGCTTAAGAGCCAGCAGCAAACGGCGAGTCGGCCGTGAGGTTGGTTTTTGAATGGGATCTTTGTTGGAGAATCTGAGGTAGCAGAAGACAGCAGAAGTGTAAAAGAAAGAAGCAAGAAGGAGGCATTTTAGAATTAAAGATTCATCAATTGCTGATATTCAATTCTGGGATGTCTCTCCCCACCCCCCAAACTTAAGAATTGTGCAGTGAATTTCAGAGGTTTTTCATTACTTGTTGATCACCATATTTATTTGATTCTAAGCCCCATGCGTTTCTCAAGAGGTTTTCATGAACATATAAAAAATAAGATTTATTTAAAAATTTCAAAGAAAAGGTGAGAAGTAACAGGGTATAGAGATTTAATTTATTAAAAAAATCTTAAATAATAAGGGAGTAACAAAGTTAACAGAATTTTAAGAATTTAATAAGGGATCTATTATACTTAGCAACTATCACTTCAGGTAAAACTTAGCCACTTTTGAATGTAAGCTGCTCCCAATTTTCAAGGACCCTAAAATGGCAAAATTAAAAAAAAATGTGGCATAGAATCAAATAAATATGATTACTTATGGTTGTGATTTTGAACAGAGTCAAATTGTTGGGATTCAAATGAGCATTTGGAGCAGGCAAGCACCTGCAAAATAAATTCACAGCTTTTTCTTAATATACGGATGTGATCACAGAGAGTCACACGTGTCAGAGACTTAGCAGCATTTGTTTAGTGTGACCGGGAAGCTCGAGGTGGAGAATTGTCGTGGGGTCTTGGCTGCTGCTGTGAGTCAGCACAGATCTGGGGGTGGGACTGTCTGGATCCCACAGGAGTCCCTTCTGATTACTCATGCCTTTGACCCATCTCTAGACCTCTATCGCCGAATGCTTAACGTACCTTGACAATGGTGTCGTGTTTGTCGGGTCTCGCCTTGGTGACTCACAGCTTGTGAAGGTGAGAAGACTTTTTTTTCTTTCTGACTTCTTTTTACTCTCTTCACCGTTTCTTCTGTGTTTGGTGCCTGCAAGATTTCTCTGTCCAGCTTTTTTCTTGATTGAGTTAGTAAGCTACCTCGACTAGTTCTTCGCCCTAAAGGTTCATTCAGCGACTGTGCCGGGTCAGGTGTTAGGTGCTCTGAGTGCAGTGGTGAATAAGACCCAGCTCCTGCTGTCCAGGAGGTCATACTGAATTCCCTCTAGAATGTGAAAACCTCGTGCTTTGTCTGCAGAACGGTGGATGCTGATGTTTTATGTTATTCCAAACTGCTGTCTGAAATTCAGTCATGGGACTTCAGACGGGAAATCTCTGGCTCGTTAATGGTTCACCTAGGGGACGCCCATATTCCTTGGTCAGCAGTTCCCTTCTAGAAGCATCCAGTGGAGCATAAGAAGGGCAGCTCAAGTGCAATTGAGTTTCCTTTGGATGATTAACCATATCTTTAGGCTGGATCTGTGAGGAACATTCCAGGACTAACAGTATTCTTTCCTCTTAGCTCAATGTCGACAGCAATGAACAAGGCTCCTATGTAGTGGCCATGGAAACCTTTACCAATTTAGGACCCATTGTGGACATGTGTGTGGTGGACCTGGAGAGGCAGGGGCAGGGGCAGGTAAGGGGCCGCGCTGAGAAGCTTGGGCTGCTCACTCAAACTGTGTCCTCCTAAGTTTGCTTATCTGGAATGGAGAGTGTGCACTGAAGATAACTTTCTTAAGAGCCTCATTCACTAATCCCAGTGATGTGGGAGTAACTACTCCTCTCCAGTGGGTGCATATCTTGGTCTGCCAGGTACTGTATTATATATAACATTATCTGCAATCACATAGCACCCTGTTAAATGCTTTCTTGGCCATTTCAGAAGTGAGGAAACTTGGTGCTGAGAAAGACTATACTAGTTACATAACTAAATAGCAGGAATGCTAGCTGCAGACCCTCTGCTCTTAATAGTAGACTAGGTCCAAGATGGAAGCGAATGTGCTAAGAGCAGCGGTAGGAGCTTTTTTGTTTTCTGGACTCGTACAGCCTGTTTGCTTGGCAGATCTGAGAGACTTTGGAAGTGAAAGTGTTCTAAGTCAGCATCTCAAACCTAGCTCTACAGGAAGGCTCCATGGATTTAGGGTTAGCCTGCTTCCTTTCGGGGCGTCAGCATTCTGGTCCCAGTCTCTGGAGGGGGTTGTTTAGAAACGTTTTCTCTGCTTGCAGCTGGTCACTTGCTCTGGGGCCTTCAAGGAAGGCTCCTTGCGGATCATCCGGAATGGAATTGGAATCCACGAGCATGCCAGTATCGACCTGCCAGGCATCAAAGGTAGCATCTTATTTGAGTACTCTTGATCTTTGACCTTGTTAAATGTCCTGAAAACTAGAGGAAAGGAGGGCAGAGGAGGAATAAAGTCATACAAATCAGGTGGTGAAAACTTAAAAACATTTAAAAGTACCAAAGTAAACTTAAAAAAAAACAAAAAGAAAATACTGACCCAGATTGGATAATGGAACAGAGGGATGGAGGAAGGAAAAGATTTCAAGTTAAATTTCATGTTGTCTATATATGGAAATGCATAAAATCCCTAAAAAAAGAATGTCATCTAAATATAAAGGTGACTTCTAGAACAAAAATACAAATCTTCCTAAATTCCAGGAGAGCTAAAATAATCAGAAAGATCGAAGAAAGACTACATGGTAGTGAAAGACTACGTAAGTCGTAAATTTGCCTAAAATAATATGACAGAACTGATATCAAATTTCTGTATCAGTATCTATGCGTAATACCTAATTTAATATTAGTAAATGTAAATGTGCTATTATAAGAAAAAGATGATCAGATGGGACCATAACACAAAACTGATTCGAAGTACCACATAGCACTATAGACAGTAAGAATTCATGAAGGTAGTAGGTCAGGTAAATACTTTCTAAAGGTAGGGCAAGTGCAGAACGAAGCTGGGTGGGCAGGCAGGCAGGCAGAGAGAGGAGGAAGAAGCATCTTTATTTTTATTTAGTTGTTCACATTGGTCCTTTGCCCTGGGCCCAGGACTTGAACCCTGAGGTATGTGGCTCTTACTCCTTCAGAGGCAGGTGACCTCTAACAGCTGCTCCACCAGGGCACGCCATTAATTCTTTTATAATTTTGGAATGGCGAATCTTTCTAAACTATGATTCAAAGTAGAAACCAGAAAGAAAGACTGATCGATTCAGTGACGTAAAAGCAAAGCATTTCTACATGGTAAGAACAAGACACTGTAGACTAAGTCAGAAGAAATGGTAGTCTTGATACATACTTTTTAGTTTGCCTTATAAGACAAAGGTCTAATCTCCCTAAATTATTAGAAAGGTTTTTTGAAAGATCATTAAGTTAGGAATGCTGTGGTAGAGTAGTGGTTTGGTCAACTGCCTCTGGCCAAAGCGCAGTCCACATTCATCCCAAGGATCTGGCTTTACGTCCCAGGCCCTGGAGAACAACGAAGATGTACAACTAGATAAAAATATACACTGCTCCTCCCTCTTCTCTCTTCTGCCTCCCTGCTCACCTTTATTCCTACCTGTACCTCCCCCTACCTTTTTTTCTTGTAAAGGAAAGGTGCAGGCAGGAATGAAGATGAGCAGGCAGACAGGAAGAGGAGGGAGGAGCATTGTATTTTGTTTGTATTTAGTTGTTGGCACTGGTTGTTTCCCCCGAATCCAGGACTTGAACCCGGGGGTGTGCACTCCTTTGGAGGTGGTTGACCCAACTGCTGATTCACCAGGCAGCTCCCCTTTCCTTTTAAAAAAAAATCACCAAATTCCCTATTTCCAAATTGGTGAAAGACATGAATGAATAGAAACAGGCCTCACTTGTAGTGAGAGAAATGCATCATAGCTAAGGTGTTCATTCTTTACCAGGAGACCAAACTCTGCAGTCCGCCAGCACAGCGTCTTGGTGAGGCTGAGAGGAAACAAGCAGGCTCTGTAGCAGCGTCTGCCCGAACTGCAGCTTCGTTAGTGGCTAGCTCAGCAGGGTCCCAGTTCTGGACGTCCATCCCACTGGCTTTCCCGTGTATAAAACAACATGAGTGCAGCCAGACTGGTCATTATGCATTGCATGTTACAAAACAGGAGCAGTGTGTCCAGTGGGGATTTACTAATAAACTGGCGTGTGCAGGTGCTAAAAGCAACGAGCAGTCCTGAGAAGGTCTCTGGCGTGTAGTAAATGAAGAAGCAAAGTGCAGAACAGGGTATGCTAGGCCAGTTTATTTTTGTGTTTTCTTGTAATAGTGTGTATACCTACTGTCCTTAAAAAAATGGGACGATAGACAACTGTCACTGGTTATTTACTTGGGGGCTAGGCTGGAGGAGAGGTACTGGGGTGAGACGTGTGTGTGTGAAAAATAAATTTTGATAGTAAATCATGGGAAATATCCTATCTGAAGTCAAGTGGAAAACTTGATTTGTGCTATCAAGCTCCAGAGAGTTTTGAAAATACCCAGTTTCCTCAAATTCTTCAAGCCAGGAAGGAAGAGGGTGGGTATTTTAGCTCAGGACTGACTTTAGAGTTCCTGCCCGGTGGACTCAGGCTGCCCCTTCCTTAGATGTGCAGGGCAGAGTGCCAGCCTGTGGCACACGTGAGTCATAATCCTCGATTCTTGTTCCAGGTCTGTGGCCTCTGCGCTCTGACCCTGCCCGGGACACTGATGACACTTTGGTGCTGTCTTTTGTGGGCCAGACAAGGTGAGGAGGCGTGCCGGCTCCTGGCGGTCCTGGGAAGGCTGGGAGGCGGGCAGGCTGGCTGGGCCGACTCAGGCCTTTGACTCTGCTGCAGGGTCCTCATGTTAAACGGGGAGGAGGTGGAAGAAACAGAGCTGATGGGTTTCGTGGACGATCAGCAGACTTTCTTCTGTGGCAACGTGGCTCATCAGCAACTTATCCAGGTAACAGCTGAGAAAGGGACGGTCCCCATTGACTTGAATTGGATCACCAGATTTTAAGTCATGTTTTATGGCTCTGAAAGTCATTTTGAGATTCTAGGGGAAAAATGTAAAATTACCTGCTGACCTGCTGCTTAGATAAAAACCTCTTAGCTTTGGAGTTACTCTGTTGAGCTTTATTTTTCCTCTTCAGATCTATGCATTCTTGTGTTCACACATTATCTTTTATGGGCTAGGGTAATTGTATATATGTATATAAAAAGACATGTGGTTTGGGCACTGTCTTAGCACATAATTAAGTGGTTTGAGATACTATTTTAGCAGTGATGATACACGATTTTCTGAGACACATTTTCCCTCATTGTAGTAATAGAACATATATGCTTATAAGAATTTGGAAAATAGTGTGCCCTGGTGGCTCGGGCGTTAAGTCTGAGCCAGGAGTGCAGCCCTCATATAGCCTGAGGACCTGGGTTTGCAACTCAGGGCCGGTGGCGGGGACAGCTGAAATGGACGACTGAAATAAAATTCTGCTGCTTCCTTTCTCTTTCTGCTTGCTGCCTGTCTCTCTTTCTTTTTCTTTTTCTGAGAAAAGGAATTTTACTTTATTTCCATTTTAGTTGTTTACCCCTGGACTCGGGATGTGAACTCAGGGATATGTGGCCTGTGTCCTTCAGAGGTGATTGACATAACCACTGCCCGATCAGGGTGTGGCCTCTCTTCCTCTTCGAAAATAGTGGAGAAGCACAAAGAAGAAAAGAGTTGGTCATGATGCTGCCATCCGTGTGACTGTGGGCAGCACAGTTATTGCTAATTATTATTACTAATGTTAGGCTTTATAGCCAGGGCTCTCCCTCTGCCCTGGGCTGTGTTTTAAGTCTCTGCAGTCTGGGGTCAGGAGCCTCTGGCACGTTAGCACTTGAACCTGATTTGGAGCCCAGTCCCCGGCAGCCTGTGTAAGTCTGGAGCAGCCCTGGCGCTCATCAGTCTCTTCACGCCCTCCTTGCCTTTTGAGTTGTTGGCCAGGTGCCAGTGTCCACGTTTATTGGTGGCACACAGGACTCCAGCCTGCCCGAGGGTAGCGAGCTATCTCCATCTCTCGTCCGCCTGAGCGTCCTTTCAGCCTGGCACTGATGGACGGGCTCGGTGATACCGGAGGAAAGGTCCTGCCAGTCTGGACCGAGCGTGGGTCGTGCCCCACACGGACTTCCTGCCTGGTCACGCTTCTAACTAGTGGCCCGAAGACTGGCACCAGCTCACGTGTCTCTTCTAACGGGCTTTGTTCTTAAACATAAACTCAGTTTGATAGGTGAGATGAACCGACATCACAGAGTCGTCAGTTTGCTTTTGTGTATTTCAGGCATGAAATTCATTTCCACATCATTTCAATACAATTTTGTAGCCTTTTTGTTACAAATCTAAAAGTCGTTTTGATGGTTCATACGTTAGCAAAGAACATGGAGGTCTTAGAGTTCTGTTTTTAGCAGAACTGCTAGGCGAGTCCTAGGGTCGTACTCCTTCGATGCCTTCCTGCGGGTGCCTAAGCCTCAGTCAGTGAAGGGCCTTGTTTCTGACCGTAGGCATCAAGCTGCTTCAAGCCAGTCTTCAGGGCTTAAACTGTAAATGGTAGCTGTTGTAGTTGATTTGTAATTTTGAAAGAAAACAGCTTCGTGCACCATGATGGCCTAGTGTTCTGGTATATCCTGAGCGCAGTCCACAGACATCCCAAGGTCCTGGGTTCAAGACCCGGGGCTGGGAGCAACTAAAGTGAACAACTAGATAAATAAGTGCTTCTCCCTCCTCTTTCTGCCTGTCTGCCTGCCAGCTTGCTTTCATTCCTGCCTACACCTTTTCTTTTAGTGCGCCCGCACACATGCGTGCGCGCGCACACACACAGCAGGAGACGTCTAGCTTACTCTTAGGCAGTATTCACACTTCTCTGTCCGTCCCTCTGGGTGTTGGCGACGGTTGCTCTTCTGTCTCTAGATTACATCGGCGTCCGTGAGGCTGGTCTCCCAGGAACCCAGGGCTCTAGTCAGCGAGTGGAAGGAGCCTCAGGGCAAGAACATCAGCGTGGCGTCCTGCAACAGCAGCCAGGTGGTTGTGGCTGTGGGGCGGGCCCTCTACTACCTGCAGATCCATCCTCAGGAGCTCCGGCAGATCAGGTGTGTGCTCAGCTCTCCCTCTGGTCTTCTTCCCTGGTCTCTGGGACCTGTGTGATCCTTGGGTCCCTTCAGCTGCCGTGTTCCTGTCTGCTCAGTCACACAGAGATGGAACACGAAGTGGCCTGCTTGGACATCACTCCCCTAGGAGACAGCAGCGGGTTGCCCGCTCTTTGCGCCATGGGCCTCTGGACAGACATCTCGGCCCGGATCTTGAAGCTGCCGACTTTTGAGCTACTGCACAAGGAGATGCTGGGCGGAGGTGTGTGGCTTTTAGGGCCCGCCTTGGGCGCAGTGAGGACATGCGGCAGCAGCTGAGTGTCTCTTTCCCGCAGAGATTATCCCGCGCTCCGTCCTGATGACCACCTTTGAGAGCAGCCACTACCTCCTGTGCGCCTTGGGGGACGGGGCGCTCTTCTACTTCGGACTCAACATCGAGACAGGTGAGAGCAGCGCTCCCGGGTCTCCACAGGCGGGGAGACCCTGCAGAGTTCCTGGCCTCGGGCTGCTGCCTCTGCACTCGCACCGTCCAGCTGTTTGTCCTTTGTCCTGCTCCTTTCTTCAACAGGCCTGTTGAGCGACCGCAAGAAGGTGACTCTGGGCACCCAGCCCACGGTGTTGAGGACTTTCCGCTCGCTCTCCACCACCAACGTCTTCGCGTGCTCCGACCGGCCCACTGTCATCTACAGCAGCAACCACAAGCTGGTCTTCTCCAACGTCAACCTCAAGGAGGTGAACTACATGTGTCCCCTCAACTCGGACGGCTATCCTGACAGGTGAGCCTCTGTCCTGAGGCAGGAGCCTCGCGAGCGAGCGTGGTGTTTCTTCAGGTCCCTGTCTCCGGCTTTTCCCCGGGAGCCAGGTCCGTAAATAGCTGAGGTGGGCCGTGTGGAGCAGAGGCTCTCGGTCTGGCCTCCCCAGGGAGGCCCCAGGGTTTGCTTCCAGATGCTGACTCAGTAGCTCCGGGGTCGGATCCTGGAATCTGTTTTTGGAAAACCTCTCAGGTGATTCAGTTAGTCCTGTGTCAGAACCCCTGACTGCGAGATCACTGCATTCCCCGAGAAAAGGAATTCTCAAAGTGTGTTCTCCTGTCAGCACCCCTTGCACTGCCCGGAAGCTCATTAGAAATGTAAATTCTGGGCGCACCCTGGTGGCCTGGCGGTCTAGTACACCTGGGGGCAGTCCCGCATTACATCCCAAGGTCGTGGGTTCAAGACCCAGGGCTGCGGAGAACGGCCAGTGTGCACACTGAAAAAATAAAGTGCTTCTTCCTCTCCCTGCCTGCCTGCACCTTTCCCTTAAAAAAAAAAAAAAAAGAAAAGAAAAGGACATATGTGTTATTGGCCTGCTCTAGTGGAATAACAGTCCTGCCAGCCACTTCCTGTCCAGAGCACAGTCCACATTCATCCCAAAACCTGCATCCCAGAGCTGGGGGGAGCAACTAAATAAAACAGGTGAAAGTGCTTCTTCCTCTTGCCTGCCTCTGCTGGTCTTCACTCCTGCCTACACCTTTCCTTTTAAAAAAAAGAAATGTAAATTCTCAGAACTACTCAGCAGTCTGTCCATTAAGTCCTGTAGCCCTGTCTGATGCACTGGGCACTTTGAGAAGAATCACTGGTGTGGAATCTAACCTGCTACTGAACATTAAATGGAAAGCTGTTGAAAACTCAGCCTCCATGCGCCCCACTGGCTCAAGGCATAAGCTGGTGTCTGGGACGCAGACCACGAAGCTCAAGGACCCGTTCAGTTTACTACCCGGGACCAGAGGAACCACCAGAAACAAACAAAAGTACCCGCTATCCTCCCTCCTTCCCGCCTTCCTACGCTTCTGCCCCCTCTCCCTTTCAAACAATCTCTGCCTGGACTCAAGACAAGTAAGAACAACTTGGGTGGGACCAGACTTCGACTTTGTCTCCCCAGGTGATAATTAGCACAATCGCAGCCAGAACCACCGCTGGCATGAGCGAGAATAAACCGCCGTGTTTTTCTTTTCCTGAGCCCTTCCTCCCTTGGGTCCGCCTCATCTAAACCAAGTCCTTCTTGCAGCCTGGCCCTGGCCAACAACAGCACCCTCACCATCGGCACCATTGATGAGATCCAGAAGCTGCACATTCGCACGGTCCCCCTCTATGAGTCGCCCAGGTGAGCACGGGGAGGGCGAGGGGCTGGCAGTGGGGACGCCGCAGCCTGTCCCTGAGCCACACGCCACCATCTGCACTTGCCCTGCAGGAAGATCTGCTACCAGGAGATGTCCCAGTGCTTCGGAGTCCTCTCCAGCCGCATCGAAGTCCAGGACACTAGCGGAGGCACCACTGCTCTGAGGCCCAGTGCCAGCACCCAGGTGAGTGGTGTCACAGCAGGACCTGGCACAGCTTGCTGCCCAGGGGCTGGTGGTGCATCTGAAGGCCACGCCGTCTCAGCCGTACCGCTCACCTCTGCCATTTCCAGGACAGCCCTTGGCAACGAGCGTGCATGGCTGGGATCCAATAGCACTTCCTTTGTGGAAGCAGGCCGTGAACGAGACCTGGCCTCTGGTTGGAGGGTTGAGGAGAGTTTGCAAGAAGTGTAGCATCAGTGATTTTGCTACTTGGTGGTCTTGCAGGATGAAAAATTCCTTTTCTCTTTGGGCGTTTTGTAGTTGCAGGGTCTGTAATTAGGAACAGCATAGCCTAATAGCTAACAGCAGGGGGTTTGGAGTCTGGCAGAATTGATTTCTATCTTGTTAGTTAACCATGACACTGGGCAGGTCTAGACTTCAGCTTTCTCATCTGCAAAATAAAGATGATCTTATTCCTTGTATTCTGCCTTTTTAGTTCCCAAACACCTGTGGTAGGGCTTCTTGCTTTTTCATTTGAAGTGTCCCCTGCTCTTCCCATGGAGGAAGCTTGGTTGCCTGAGTTCCTTGGTACTTTTACTTGATGGACTTGCCTTCCCTGTTTAATGATCTGTGACAACCTCAGATTCTTGTAGTGTTTTGGACTACTGTGTCACTTCTATGCGGGATTTGGATCCTGTCCTCTGTCCTGTGTTGGAGCCCTCTGTTCTTCAGGCTCCATAGAGCTGCTTCCCTCTTTCCTCAGGCCCTGTCCAGCAGCGTTAGCTCCAGCAAGCTGTTCTCCAGCAGCACAGCCCCCCACGAGACCTCCTTCGGAGAAGAGGTGGAGGTGCATAACCTCCTCATCATCGACCAGCACACCTTTGAAGGTGCACTTGAGTTCTCGTCCCGTGCCTGTGTCCCCCAAATTAGGCTCTGCTGGGCTCCCACCGATCCCAGCACTTGTTGTGTGGCAGGCCATCCTTGAGAAGAAAGGGGAGGTGGGCTGCAAGTTTACTGTTGAGAGCGTGTAGCCCGTGTCGTCATGGGCTGGTGAGGGACGCATACTGGGGAGACAGAAGCAGTGGACACCAGTGTCCCATCCCCTGTACTCTGGTTGGAGCTGCGCTGTGGGCCTCAGAAGTGCAGGCTGACACATGCCAGGGGGTCATCAGCCAGTCGCCTCTCTCCACTTTTCTCCTAGTGCTTCATGCCCACCAGTTTCTGCAGAACGAGTACGCCCTCAGCCTGGTCTCCTGCAAATTGGGCAAAGACCCCAACACCTACTTCATTGTGGGCACAGCCATGGTGTATCCCGAAGAGGCAGAGCCCAAGCAGGGTCGCATTGTGGTCTTCCAGTATTCGGATGGTGAGTGGACATGGCCTCGGCTTTTGAGAGGTTTGAATGCTGGGGAAGTGGGCTGTGGAGCAGACTCTTCTCTGCTGCTGCAGATGCCTGAGTGAGTTTCGGGGTGAACAGAGGTGCAGGTAAAACTGCTGCTTTTCTTGTATTGGTTGAAGGAAAAGGGGAAGAAGTGAACTCGGAGTGAGAGCCCAGCAGCCGAGACAAGAGCCTCCGCTTGTTTTCGATTTGCTTGCTCGGCCGTGTTTGTGAATTGGCACTTGGTGTTCATTTCCGTATCTTTTCTCATCTCCCCTTCCCAAGATGGTTCTGAAGACGGGCTGTCAGCCCAGAAATCTCTAGTCAGGTGGCCAAGATGGAATTCGGTCTGTCCTGGGAGACAGGTCTGGACTTTGAGGGGGAGGCAGATCGCGGACACCATCTCGAGTCACTGCACACTCCCTGGGGCCACACTCCAGTGGCGGCTGAGCCCTGCACACTGACTGTTTCTTACTTTTCAGATGAGTGACTTGTGGGAGCAGGAATTAGAGCTCAAGGGGAATCAGGGTTCCTTTGAATAAAGTTTGGGCTCGTGAAGGAGACTTGAGAGTATCTTTATTTTTTCCCAGGGAAACTGCAGACGGTGGCTGAAAAGGAAGTGAAAGGGGCCGTGTACTCCATGGTGGAATTCAACGGGAAGCTGTTGGCCAGCATCAATAGCACGGTGAGACCTGGCTCGCGTACCGTTGCCTCCAGCGCCTGTCTCCCTTCTGTTTCCTGGGGCTGCGTGTGCGTGTGTGCGAGTGTGCGAGTGTGCAGCGGGCGCGTGTGCCTGGTGTTCAGGATAAGAGTAGGGGCCGTGGGGGATGGAGCTGGAGTTACCGGGCATCAGACTGGACTGCCTGAACCCCGCGCGTGTTAGATCCTAAGTGCAGCCGGTTGAAAAAGGGAAGAGCTATAACCCCTGTGTTCAGAGTGCATCAGAGAATGAGAATATTCATCTTTATGGAAGAAGCGAGGCAGGCGCTGTTCTGCGAGTTCACCCCTGAAGTCCTAGTCCTGTGACATGGCCGCTTCTCTTCATGCTGCCTCCTCCTTTGCAAAGTTTTTCTTCTTTTTTTAAAAGAAAGGTGCAGGCAAGATTTAAGGCAAGTAGGCAGGCAGGAAGGGTGGAGGAAGAAGTATTTAAGTATGTTTTATGGTTCACGTGGCGTGGTAAAGCTGCCGAGATGACCAGGAGTGAAGATATGTCATTTACATGCTTTCGGTGGGGGATTTCCGGTCATTCATTGTTGGTTCCAGAAGCATCCATTGAGTGTCTGCTGTGTGCCAGGTGCTCTGGGTCATTGGCACGTAGCAGTAGACAGTGGGTGAAGAGCTGCTCCTCGGGCTCATGGGCTGGCAGTCCGTCCGCATCCACGAGGCGATGAGACGTGCCCTGCAAGAAGCGTCCCGCGGCAGGTGTTTGCAGTGGTGCCTGTGAGGGTGCTGGGGCAGTGACTGCAGGGCAGCAGCAGGACAGCGAACGTAATTGTTCAAGCTAGGAAATGCCGCTGCACGTTCTGTGCTGATGGGGCAGGTCTGTCAGGAGAGCAGAATGGCTGGAGCTGGAGTTTTTTAACAGCCAGCAGGAGGGGTGGGATCGAACAGTGCCGGCCACACGTGGTGGGTCGCGGAACCCTGTCACTTGTGCTGCTGCTGTGAACAGCCAAGGCGGAAGGTGGTGGACGTTCACGGGAGGTGGAGGCAGCATGGACTCATTTCAGGAGCAAAAGAGCAGACAGGAAAATGCCTGATTTTGAGGAGTCTGCAGCAAGCCCACTTTCAGTGCATGGCCTTGAATTTGACGTGAGAACAGCCATTCTGTTTGGTGGCTTTTCTGCAGTTGATTAGATCTTCACCAAACTTGGCTTTTGTTGGGTGACCTTGATCAAGGGTAGACGGGCGAAGAAGTTGAGAATGTGTAAGAGGAGGCTTGTAGAGTGTCTCCGAGCATCGTAGGAGTGACAATAGGAGTAGACAAGCGAAGTGGGGAAGAGGCTTCAAAAGGTAAGAGATCTGGAAACCTCCTCTGTGTCGCCGGAATGACAGGACTGTTGTGCAAGAGTGCTGGCGCGCAGGGGACACGACTGCTCGGGGTCACGCAGGTAGGAGTGCAGAGTGAACTTCAGAACTGGCCCTGCAGAGAGGTGCAGGGGAGGCTATCCTTCCTCCAGTCCCATGGTGCCAGTGGCAGTGAAGGGAAAGTAAACAAGTCGAGAGGGCCCCCGAGTTCCCGTGTGTCAGTTAGAAGAAGAAGATGGGCCAGGGAGACGTGCAGGCGCGCGCTGGGGAGCGGGAGATGGGAGGCTGGGCTCCCTGCTGTCCAGTAGAACTGGACGAGCTGCGCATACAAACTGCAGCTTCTCCAGTAGCTTCATGAATGAAAGTAACAAGGTGCAGTTAGTTTCAGTAACGTATTTTATGTATCTTAATACTGATCTAAAATGTTACAGCACGTCATCAATGTGGAAGTCACTGTGAGATGTTTTGCGGGGTTTTTCACACTGAGACTTTGGAATCTTGCTGCTCTGGCACCGGCAGCGCTGCAGTCATGCTCACCGGCTCTCTGGTGGTTTGCAGCCGCGTGTGGCTGGTGGCAGCTGGACGGCGCAGGCTTGTGCGCGGTGGCTCGAGCACCCAGGGTCATGCTGGTGTCCAGCCTCAGTCTGGACTGTCTCCACGGTAGACAGACAGACAGACAGGTGGAGAGGGACGGCGCGATGCTCGGAGCAGGGCGGGTAGGCTCTCCTCACCCTGCCAGTGGCCCGTGGTAGCCGTGGAAGTCTGGTGATGCTCGGGGTGCGCACTGTGGGGCCGGGAGGTGGGCAGTTCAGCCGAGCCGCACGTCACAGCCTCCCCGCGCGGGGCGGGTCCCGGGGGCGCCGGCTGAGAAGTGCCGGGCGCCCCGCAGGTGCGGTTGTACGAGTGGACGGCGGAGAAGGAGCTGCGCACGGAGTGTAATCACTACAACAACATCATGGCCCTGTACCTGAAGACCAAGGGCGACTTCATCCTGGTGGGCGACCTCATGCGCTCGGTGCTGCTGCTGGCCTACAAGCCCATGGAGGGGAACTTCGAAGAGGTAGCGGGCGCGGCAGGCAGGCCCCGCAGCGCTTCAGGGCGCTGAGCGCGTGTCAGGGCTGCGGGGTGGGGCGGAGAGCCCCCAGGTTGGACTGGGGCGGCTGGCGCGGGTAATTGCGGCACGCGCTGCGGTCCGGGCTGGGGGCCGGTCTCTAGAGTGGTCGTGGTAACAGGCTGTCGCGCCTTCCGCGGTGGCACTCAGCCCCCGGCTGAAAGAGGACCGCCCGAGCTGGCTACCAGGCCACTGCTGATTGTGCCGCTGTGGCACTTGCCTCCTTCAGATTGCTCGAGACTTTAACCCCAACTGGATGAGCGCTGTGGAGATCCTGGACGATGACAACTTTCTGGGGGCGGAGAATGCCTTCAACTTGTTCGTGTGTCAGAAGGATAGGTAAGTGAAGGTGTGGGAAGGGTGGGGAGGGCACGCGCCCCAGGGTCGTGGTGGAGAAGATCGGCCCAGGTACTGCTCGTCACAGAGGTAGACTTGGCCTCATGAGATTCAGGCCGCAAAAGCCAGCCCCTTCTGCCTGGCTTCTGTGCCATGGAGCGTGGCTCACCTGGCAAGCTCAGCCCCATGTGCTGTGACCTTGTGGCCTCATGGGGACAGGCTGTGAGACGCTCACACTGCCTTGCAGCGCTGCCACCACCGACGAGGAGCGGCAGCACCTGCAGGAGGTCGGCCTCTTCCACCTGGGCGAGTTTGTCAACGTCTTCTGCCACGGCTCTCTGGTGATGCAGAATCTGGGCGAGACGTCCACACCCACCCAGGGCTCGGTGCTCTTCGGCACAGTCAACGGCATGATCGGTAAATCTGACCCCATACCGGCCCCTCCGAGACCACCATTCTGAGGGCGGGGGAACAGGGACACGAAGGCGGAGTGCCCCGGGGGGCCGTGCTGCCAGCACTGCTTCCCTGCGGCTCAGCGCAGTCTGCGGCTCACTGCGCCCTGTGCCTCTTCAGGGCTGGTGACCTCACTCTCAGAGAGCTGGTACAACCTCCTGCTGGACATGCAGAATCGACTCAACAAAGTCATCAAAAGCGTGGGCAAGATCGAGCACTCCTTATATCCTTGCAGAGTGGCCCCTGGCTAGGGCATTTTCCCCACACAGGCAGGGCCAGAAGCGCTGTCCTTCTCTGAGGCGTCTTGACTCCATGTTTCCAGGGAACAGGCTTTTCCTCCTTGTGGAGAATCTCACACAGCAACAGAGAAAACAGTACAGCGGAGCTCGGGTGCAGTCACTCAGCCCCGACTCTGAAGTGCCCTGCTCTGGCCGTCCTGGCGCTGTCTGTGTCTGTGAGATGGCGGTTACAGCAGCGGAGGAACGTCCACTCAGGGCTTTTGTGGGCAGCGGTGACTAGGGACCCTGCTGGAGCGGCGTCTGGAAGCGGGCCAGCAAAGAAGCTTGGCCTCCCTCCCGCTGGACTCCTCGCCCTGCTGGAACTGTATTGGGGTGCTCTGGGGCCTCCTGGGCGCTGAGTCTGTGAGGCTGGCCTCTGTTCAAGGCAGCTCTGCCCGGGGAGGGAGAAGAGGGGCGACGTGGAGGCTGCTTGCTGGCGGGACTTCCGGCCTGCCCGACGCACGTGTGAGGGTCGGGCCGGTGCACACTGCACGTCAGCGCACTGGAGTGCCTGCAGGAAATAGCCCCACGTCGCTGGGCTCTACGTGGACAGAGTCTTGTCTCTTTAAAAACATTTGAGATCATCTCAATTGATATCATTGGACTCGGCATTGTATGAATGTTACCAATTCCCAAACTGTCCGAAACACAATGTGTTGTTTAGCAGAAATTGTAGTTTCCTGTTCTCATCCTGATGACAGCTTTAGATTGAGGTGGGGGGACTGAGTCACGCTCTTTCCAAATAGTCAACATGTTGCTTAACTCGCTTGTCCACCTGGAGATCCTTCCACACTGAGCGCAAGACAGAGCCAGCCACGGGCTTCATCGATGGAGACCTGATCGAGAGTTTTCTGGACATCAGCCGACCCAAGATGCAAGAGGTTGTGGCAAACCTACAGGTGAGCCACTCAGCCCTGGGTTGGTCACAAACGGCCACCACCACAGGGCCAGGCATGCCAGGGCTTTTCTGAACTGCTCAAGGATAGGCTCCTTCCACCCTTGATTCCCATACTCCAGTGGGCCTTCTGGAATTCTACGTTCGTGAGCAGGGAGTCAGAGGCGGAGAGGAGCTCAGGCTTGTGGTAGCACCAGGGGCCAGGCACTGCACCCAGTTTCCTTATGGGACCCTTGTACTGGAGCAGTGAGGGCACCCTTGGGCGCGTCTGGCATCTCTGGCAGACCCACAAGAGAGGCTGGGCTTGGGCTGCTGCTCCTGGAGACAGCGCCTTGGGAATAATCTCAGAGGGGGAGGGATGAGTGCCGGGGTAGCTGCCACACCAGCTCTGCCTTCAGTAGGCTTTGTGACTGTACCCCCAAGGAGATGTGAGTTTTTGATGTGTCCAGGTCCCCCCAGGTGAGGGAGAGTGCCCACAGGCCTTACAGCTTCCCCTTCTCTTGTGGCAGTACGACGACGGCAGCGGGATGAAGCGGGAGGCCACCGCCGACGACCTCATCAAGGTTGTGGAGGAGCTGACACGGATCCACTAGCCTCGAGCGTCCGAGGCCCTTCCTGCGCTGCCATCCAGCCCTCCTCCCCGCTGTGTCCGCTCAGCGGAAAGCTTCCCTGAGCCAGCTGCCCCAGAGCCCCGGGCCACCTGTGTGCAATGGGGATTTCTTAGAACTAAAACCAGTGCGCTGGGAACCTGGGAATGGGCTGAAGGCGAAATGTTTTCTCCCTGGATTTTTACCAGTCTCATGTTCCACCCATCCCCTCGGACCACCAAGCTTTGATGGGTGCTGCCAGTCCTCCTTCCGGGGAGGGATGCTGCGGCTCTTCAACTGGAGGGAGCGCCTGCGTCACACTCATGCATTGTCCTCTGCTACCTTTCTGTTTAGTCGGGGGTGGGGCGGTGTGGGGAGGGGGAAGAGGGAAGGGAGGGTTCATTGTCTCTGAAGGGAGAGCTTCCTTTTACTTCTCTTGCCTCCAAGAGCTTTGTGTCTGGCAGCCTGGCCACCAGGCTGTGGGCTCCTGCAGCTGGGGGATGATCCCCGAGGCCACAGCCTTTTGTCTCTGGGGAGCTGCCTTCTTCAGGAGGAAGGAGGTGGGGGGACGTGACTTGGTCGTTAGAGTTTTACCAAATAAAGTAGAAGCTAAGGAGCATTTGTTTCTGCCCGCCTCCCTGTTGCCCAGCTCTCCAGCATCCCCATCATACCTGCCAGCCTGCTGCAGACTCAGGTCCCTCCTGTATGGCAGCTGCTGCCGTCACTTGTCCCTGGAGCTAGAACAGCTCTCACGTAGTGAAGTGTTGTCTGCACTCCCCCTTCGCTGTGAGGCTGTTTTCGGTGGGATCCCCAAGAGATTGGGTGTCAGTGGTGTCTGGTTGCCCTTGACTCAGGCCACCGTCTGCCTCCCAGCTGCCTGTGTTAGTGACCGTAGGACCTGGCAGTTGCTTGGGCTGCGTTCCCTGCTGTCGCCGCACAGACGGCTGGCCCCGGGCGCGGCCCCGGCTCCTGACTCCCTGCACCTTTTGGATTCTGATTTTATCTCCTCTGGTTTGCACATAAGTAGAGCACATTTGGGGTTGACCCTCTTTCCATGGGTCAAAGCCCGTCTTCTCTGAGCTCTGTGGGCAGCGTGTCAGCCAGACCAGATGTCCACCAGCATAGCGTCCCCTGTGGAACTAGGTGCCTGGTCCCAGCAGGGGTCAGGGCTGACCCTAGGCCAGCTGATTGGCTGAGTCCTTTAAGACCAACCTTTGATACAGTGTCAGGAAAATAGTGGTTTCAAGTTCAAACTGGTTTCGAGGGAATCTAGCTTAGAATGAAAAGAGCAAGGAAGCATCTCTGCTTTGGGTCTTTTGGAGAAAGCTATCTTCACTGGAGGCATCCTTGTATTTCATTTCTGTTCTTTTCTTAAAGGAAAAATAATCAGCATCTCAAAAACCACACTTTGAACTTAAAATTCAACACTGATTTGAATGCAAGTCATAGTTTGAGCTGAAAGAACTGTCCCCATGGCAGAGAGCAGCCTTCCCAAGGCAGAAGCAAGCAGCAGCTTCCAGACTGATTATTTTCAACGGGAAGGTTGACGGGTGCCACGGTCGGAAAGAATGGGTGGGGCTGGGGTTCCGGTGCTGTTAGTGGTCTGACCCGCAGGCATGGACACTTACCCAGGAGGAGGTTACCAGTGGAGGTTCAGTCTTGACTTGGAAGCCATGGAGCTCTGTTTCCCACAATCCTGGGTCAAACTCCAGCAACCCTTTGCAAACCCATGTTCTGCGCCACACTCCCCTGACCCCTCGTAAAAGCCATTCATCTCTCGGGAGTGGAAAGCCTTTGGAGCCAGCCTTCAGCCAGCTGGGGTGGCCTTTCCATGCAGGTGCCGAGAGCCAGGCGCACTCTGGCCTCGGCACCGAGGGCCCTTCCAGAGAATTGAAAACACTGACTCACCACATGGCCGTTTGGAAGGGTCTCAAGCCGGAGGCTGCTCTGCAGCCTTTGGGGAAGGGTCCCTTCTGTTACTGAGATGCCGCCACCGAAGTGGGAGGAAGCACTGGGCCAGACCCAAACTTGTCCTTGGAGTTGAAAGACATGGAGCCTCGGAGGCCAAACTCAGAAGCCTTGAGGTCAGACAAACCCAAAGACAAAAATAGGAAAACAAAACTAAAGCAAACTGTTGACACCAAACAGGTGACAGGCTGCCTTAGAATTACGGGGCTGGCGAGATGGAAGAAATGTGGGGGGTTATTAGAAAGTTGTTTCTTTGGAAATTCACCAGCAGGAACGAATATTAAACGTCCTAAACTGAGGATTTTCTTTTTTAATTGTTTTTATCTTTATTACTTTCATGTATTAATCTTTTCTATCTTTGGGTCTCGAACCCAAGTCCAGGACTTTCATAGCCCACATCTTAACCTGCGTTACGGGGTGGGAGGTGATGCTGGAGTTTTAAGTGCAAAGTCGCTCCTCAGTCGATTCCAGCTGCTCACCACTAATAGGGAAGAATCGGAGGGCGGGAGGTGGAGGTGTCAGGAGGTGTGCTGGAGTGGGAGCAGGCGGCTCACGCCTGACGGCTGTGTCCGAGGGAACCTCTGAGGGCCAGGAAGAAGCATGTATGTGGAACTGAATGGGGGTCCAGACAGGAATGGGGGGCTGTGGCCGCAGGGTTCTGACTGCTTGGTTTGCGTTTGGGGCTTTTTTTTTTTTTTTAGTATTTTATTGCAGAAACTTTGTTTCACAAGTTAAATTCATATGTGTAGGTTCCCCGTATATTTCCCCATTAGCTATGTCAACACACCCCGGCCTCTACCACATCGCCTGGTGTTCTCCACCACTGTCCAGTGGGCTCCGCCCCCACCTGCCCCCGCCCCAGCCCCCATCCTTTTCCTGCTGGCCACTTCAGTTCTTCTGCCACTGTCCAAGGGCTGGTTCGGTTTCGTCTGTTCCTTTGTTTTGTCTGTTCACATTCCGCCTATGAGGAGGTCAGCTGGTGTCTGTCTTCTTTTGACTTATTTCACTTGGCATCATCCCCTCTACATCCATCCATGTTGATTCAAATGACAGGATTTCATCTCTTCTAAGGGCTGTGTAGTGTCCCTTTGTGTCCACGTCCCATATCTTTATCCAGCCCTCTAATGTTGGGCTCTTAGGTGGCTTCTGGTTCTTAGCTATTTCCAATAGGGCTGCAATTAACATGAAAGTACGTAAATCTCTGTGAATGAGTGTTTTTTAATCTTTTGAGTAAACACCCAAAAGTGGGATGGGATCATACAGGATTTCCATCTTCGACTTTTTGAAGACTCTCCACACTGCTTTCCACAGGGCTTGTACCAATTTGTACTCCCACCAGCAGTATCAAATGGTTCCCTTTTCTCCACATACTCACCAACATTTGTTGCTTCCATACTTCTGGAGAATAGCCAGTCTCTCCAGTGTAAAGTGATAATCTCGTGGTTTTGATTTGCATTTCCCTGATAGCCAGCTAGTAGGAATATCTTTTCATGCGCCCATTGGCCATCTGTATGTCCTTTTTGGAAAAATGTTTCTCCAATTCCTCTTCCCATATTTTGATTGGATTGGATTGTTTTTCTATTATTGAATTTGATGAGTTCTTTGTCTATTTTGGACATTAAGTCCTTGTCACAAATAGGCCATAGGGTTTTGCTGGCTCAGGTGAAGGGCTTTGGTTTATCCCTCTTCTGGGATAATTCAGGGACAGATTTCTGACTGCAGAGACTTGGAAGCACTCTGTAAATAATGGTAACGGGTGGTGGGAGAAGTGTTCCTTCAGATGTTGAAGGCCATAGGATTCTAAGGATGGATATAAATATGAAAATTGCACTCAGAGTTTTTAGGCAACTCTCATGCTGAGGCTTTGTGGCTTAAATTAGAAGATGGATCAAAACCAGCCAGGTGACACAGCAGGTCTCAGTTTGAACATCTGCAAAAACTCAACCATGCAGCCTCAGGCGAAGTAAGAGATCAGCTCAGTGACTCCTGTTTAATCAACAATGTAACAGTAGAAATATCTGAGGTTTTCCTTTACTGGACTCTGTTACGAAGAGCATCACGGGGATTGCCAAAAAGGCCAACTAATAGTAGTTACTTGTCACAAATTAATAAAAAAGCATGGCATCTGGAAGGAAGGTGGCAGGAGTACAGGCCACGTGGGCCACCATGTTCAGGACTGCAGTGACAGACTGTGGTAGCCAGTGGGAGGACAGCTGTAGAGACAGGACCAAAGAAGCTGGGCGATTAGCTGGGAATTCAAAAAACTTCATAGCAAATATAGTCCCTACAACTGGAAGGGCTGCCTTTTGACAGTAAGTTCCTTATACCTGGAAGTATTTCTGCAAAAGGTTGACTCATTGGGTTGGGGTGTCTAGGGGTGCTTCCTGCGCAGAGGAGAAGGCAGGATTTGGCCACTTCAGTTTTCTCAGCTAGAAGATCCTGATTTCCCTCCACCACTACCAGCTCCAGCTTCCCAGCCTAGCATCCTGTGATCTTCGCTCTGCAGGACAGAGAGGAGCCTCCATTTTTGCTAACCTTCCCACCTGCTCCCTCACCCCCAATTTGGGGCTGGAGGGCCTCCACCCCTTGAGTGCCCAGATGCACCTGTGGGCTCGGAATTGCTAGCGCCCATTCCCCAGCGCGGGAGCAGGTGGACCCACCGGCCCGCACACGCAGGGTTACGGACGATGCGGACCTGCTGGCAGCCTAGGGCTGGCCTACAGTTACCCAGTAGCCAAAAGAGCCTGCGTCCTGGGTACACATTTTTCCGCTTTCCACCTTCTCGTCTCTGGCTCCTCGGAGTCCTCCGAGACCAGAAGAGCAGCGCCAGCCTTGTGCATGTCTCTTTCCTCCCTTGGCCTCAGACTGACGCGGTTCGCAAGAAGCCGCCCGAGGGCGGGCAGGGGGTACGGACCGAGGGCGAAACCCCGCCCCCAGGGGGGGTCCCGATCTTTGCCCTCGCCACTGGCTCTGCGCCTCCCCTGAGGCCACCCGCGGCCCGGTGGCGCTGCCTTTTGTGTGTTTCCCCGGGAGGTGCCCGAGAGCCCCCCAGCCGTCCCGTCGCGGCCCCCGGCCCCTCCTCTCGGCGTCCTCGCCCCCCTGCTCGGCGCTGCGTGCCAGCTCGGGGCTCTCTGGTTCGCTCCCCGCGGCGCCGGGAGGAGGGGCGAGGGCCGGCAGCCCCCTCCCCCGCGCGCGGCGCCGGAGCCCAGCCGAGCCGTGGGGACCCGCCGCCGCCGGTCATGTGGGCTGGACTGCTCCTCCGGGCCGCCTGCGTCGCGCTCCTGCTGCCGGGGCCCCTGGCCCGAGGCTACACTGGGAGAAAGCCGCCCGGGCACTTCGCGGCCGAGAGGTAAGCGCCCCGCGCCCGCCTCTGTCCGCCGCAGGAGCGCGACCCGCGTGGAGCCAGGAGGCGCGGAGAGGCGCCGGGAGCGCCGGCAGCCGCGGGTCGGAGCTCGCCTTTGGGTCGCTGTCCGCGTGCGGGCTCTGTCCTCAGCCGAAGGGTCGGGACAAAGACAGCAGCTTGTGCTGGGGGCGGGTGTCCGTTCTGCGGCCCCGGCCGGGGCTGCTCTGGCTGGGACTGGGGGAAGGAGCTGCAGGCGCCGGCCAAGCCCATCCGAGCCGGCCCTGGAGCGCGGACCCCTGGCCACCGGAGCCCGGACGTGCCACCCGGTCTCGGGACTGGCTGCCTGGCCTTCCCGCCGCGGCAGATCGGGGCTGCGGGCTTGCCCGGTGTCCGGCTCTGCGCGCGCCCTGGACCTTGGACCTTGGACCCGCCGGGGTCTGGCTGGGTTACGTTTCGGTTTCCGCCCGCGCGCGGGGGTGGCTTGTTTGCCCGTCAGCTCTCCCCGTGTGTCCTCCTGGGGAGGCCCGGTCGCCGCGGGCCGAGTGCGTGTGTGCGTGATGCTCCGAGCGAGGGAACACGGTGTCAGGCCGCGGCCTGGCTGGGCGCCACGACCCGGGGGCGCGCGGGGGACCGCCTCGCCCGGCTCGCCGCTCGCACGTGTGTACCGCGGCGGCCGCCAGCTTCTGCTCAGATTGCGCGGCTCCGCAGCGCTTCGGAGCCTTCTGGCCACCTGTCTCCCCGCACTATCCGCCCTGGGAGGCTCCTTGGGGCACTCCGTCCCTGTCCAGCCTGGCAGGGCCGTTTTGGTGGGCTGAGGCGCTGGAGCTGCGGGCTCCCCCTCCTGCAAGGCCGGCCACCCTCCTGGGTCCCCTCTTCTTTGCTGGCTTCAGAGAAGGGCAAAACCTCTCCCAGGCTCCAGGAACAGGTTTTTGTTTTTGTTTTTGTTTTTGTTTTTGCAGACGTTTCGGTGCTGCAAACGCCCTGAGCGTCCTTTTGTAGAATACTTGTCGCAGTTGTCACAGATTGTCCCCCAAGAGTTTGACTGTCCCTCCATGTCCCCAGCCCCTCTGCAGTACCCGGCACATCTGGGTACTCTGTAAGCTGCCTGGCTGCCAGGGTAGGCCCATCAGCCTCCCTCACAGGTGAACACACTCGTGGAGGGCTTTCCTGTCCCTGCTCCATTTCCTTGGGACTCGCAGTTTCGACTGGGTCAGACTCCCATCACCTCTGCCCTGTTGGCCGTCAAAAACCAGTTCCACTCATGGTCTCTGTCCCCTCCAGGCCTGTGCCCCGGCTGCCAACTCCCACCCTCCCCTCTCACTGGCCACCCTCCTCCTGCCTCAGCCTGAATACTGGCCTTGCCTCTTCTCCTCCTTAGGGCTCCAGTCCTGCTTGGTACTTGTCACACTGCTTGGTTAGCACCTGCCCCTTGAAGGCAGGGACAGTGGCTTGTCTGTGGCTGCGGTGCCACATTTGTAGTGGACATTCTAGGTCCCTCGTCACTCCTCTGGGTAGCTCGCTGGCACCCCAACCCAGAGATGTCACCTGGGGAGTGACACTTCTCTAGGCCCGCTGCCACCAGTCCCCCTTCATCTCCTCTGCTGACTCCTCTCCTCAACCTTACACCAGCCCGGTGTGAGCAGCTGCTTTGTGCCAGGCACTGCTCTGGGAGCTGGGTGAAGAAAGATGAATGGAGCCTCAGGCACTGGCAGGGAGAGGAACAAATCCAGACTGATAAGTAACTCGGTGTCCTGGGAAAGGTGTTCTGAAGAAGAATAAAGCAAAGGGTGGACAGGAGGGCCTCCCTGAGAAGGTGATGTGAGCAGAGATTCAGGTAAAAGGAGGGAGTGCGTTGGCTGTGTCAGAGGAAGAACTGTGCTGTGCAAAAGCCCGGAGGCAGCCCTCTCTGCCCCTGTCCTCAGGCCTGAAGCCCCTTTCTGTGGCCGCGCTACTGTGTGTGTGTGGCAGGTACCTGTTGAAGACTAGTGTCCATTTTCTCACTGCATTGTCTTTGTCCTGCCTCCAGGAGAGACTCCTGGTCATTTTTCTCTAGACACGTTCCATGGTCCCTCCAGGGGATCTTGAGAACTGGCAGCCTGGCTTCCAGACTTTCACTGTCACCCGTGCCCTCCCTCTGCACACAGGGTGGAAAGCACTGTCACCTCTCTTGCAGACGCCGTCTGGGCCCCCACGTCTGCCTCTCGGGGTTTGGGAGTGGCTGCTGCCCTGGCTGGGTGCCCTCCATGGGCAGTGGGCATTGCACCCTGCGTAAGTGCCCGTCCCTGGGCCCCACACACCCGTCATGGCTGGGGGCCGGAGGGGTTCTCAGTCCCCATTCCCTCACCTGAATTTCTCCTCCCAGCTCTCTGCTCCTTTGGCTGTGGGAACGGCATTTGCATTGCTCCCAATGTCTGCTCCTGCCAGGATGGAGAGCAAGGTGCCACCTGCCCAGGTAACTGGGGATGGGCAGTGGCCTATGGGAGCAACTCACTGAGCCCTGAGATTCTGGCTCAGGCCCTAGGCCCTTGAGCTGTGCCCTCGACATCATCTGTAAACAGCCTTGTTGGGTGCGCATTTGCATTCCCATTTGACAGCTGAGGAGACGGAGGCACAGAAGCCATGGCTCCTGGGTTACCTGGTTAATAAGTGGTGGAGCTGGATTGGCACTCAGGCCTTCTGCGTCGGGAGCAGCTTTCCCAGCAGAGTGCCCGTGGCGTCCCGGAGAGGTGGGTGGCAGGCACTGCGGGGCGGGGGCGGTTCAAGGTGTGGTTCCTGTTTTAGGTGCCCACAGACCCTGCGGGGAGTATGGCTGTGACCTCTCCTGTAATCATGGTGGCTGCCAGGAGGTGGCCCGAGTGTGCCCTGTGGGCTTCTCGATGACAGAGACAGCCGTCGGCATCAGGTGTAGTGGTGAGAGACTCAGTCATTATTATTTTATAAATAATTTGCTATTATTCGGTCATGATTGTGAAACATCCCTTCAGGCAAAATCTGTTACCTTTCCCGGAGGCAGCCAGTCGCCTGTTTCTTCCATATCTTTCTAGAGAGATAAAGTCCTTTTTTGAGTTTTGACTTTATAAAAATGTTTCTTTGCCTTATTTAAAAGTAAAAGAGAACTCATTTTGGTGCACTCTGGTGGCCTAGCGGATCAGTTCACTATGGCGCAGTCCACATACATCCCAAGGTCCCTGGTTCCCATCCTGGCCAGGGGAGCAACCAAGATGAACAGCTAAAGTGTTTTCTCCCTCTCTCTCTTCCTGCCTGCCTGCCTCTGCTTGCCTGCATTCCTGCCTGTAATTTTCCTTTAAAAAAATAGAGGCGTATCCGGGTGGAGTAGTGGTTAGTTCAGTTGCCTCCGAAGGAGCGCAGCCCACATACCTCCGAGTCCCAGGTCCAAGGGGGAGCAATCAGTGTAAACAGCTAAATAAAAATAAAAGAAAATGCTTCTTCCTCCTCTCTTCCTGCCTGCATACTTGTCTTCAGCCCTGCCTGCAGCTTTCCTTAAAACATAAAAAAAAAAAAAAGGAAGGAAAAGAAAAAGAGAACTCATTTTGGAACAGACAACCCCATCGTCCAGAAATCCTCATTCAGAGATGTTTGTTACTAAAATGAAGTTACTCTGCCCGTCCCCTGGGCATGTAATATGTTTGTGTGTGAAGGAGAAACACTTTATTTTATTTTTATTTACTGGTTCACACTGGTTGTTCCCCCAGCCTCGGGGCGTCAACCCGGGTCCTTGGGATGTCTGTGGACTGTGTTGGGCCAGAAGCAGTGAACGTTACTGCTACTCCACCAGGACGTGCCTAAGAAGCACTTCATTCTATTTTAGTTGTTCATGTGGGTTGTTTCTTCAGCCCCGGCAACATACATTTTAGGAGATTTAAGGGGACGTCCTGCTCACTGCCCCCGGTTCTTCGGAGTTATTCTTCGCTGGGAGGCTCTCAGAAACGGTTCAGTCTTAGCCGTCCTTTGTGGGTCAGCCAAAGAACAGGGTCCGACCCTTGGCCTCTTCTTTCTGGGGGTGCCCTCAGAGCTGAATGACTCTCCCGGCGTCTAGTCCCTTCATGAGGCAGGGGTGGAAGTGGGGGCCCCACCCTGCTGGGCACAAACCGAGGTGGCTGTAGGGTGGGGGGGGGGCTTTCTTTTCGCTGCGCCCCAACCACGTCTGGCGTGGGCCGTGCAAGGGTGTGCGTCTTTCCCAGACATCGACGAATGTTTGAGCTCGTCTTGCGAGGGCCACTGCGTGAACACAGAAGGCGGGTTTGTGTGCGACTGTGGGCCGGGCATGCAGCTGTCCGCCGACCGCCACAGCTGCCAAGGTGAGCGGCTCTGGGAGGGGCGAGGCGGCCTCCCCAAAGCCGGAGCACGGCCCTGCCACACCCCATCACGGGCTCCCTTCGCTGTAGTCCTCTGAGGGAAAGACTATCAGCACCCCTACTTTCCTGCTGGGGAAACTGAGGCTTGCCCAAGGCATTAGGTCAGGAAAAGGAGGAATCAGCTTGCATCCCAGTGTCTCTGATTCTGGGACCCTTGCTCTGAACTGCTGCTGCTTGGATGGTGAGGGGAAGGCCAGGTATGATGGGGAGGTCCCCAGGAGATATGGGCGCTCTGAAGGGGCTTTAGCTGGAGAGTGGTCTGATGAGAGGTGCCCCGTGGTCAGAGTGTCATGGAGGCTGGAGAGGATGATGTGGGAGGAGGCGGGGAGAGGTCTCTCCAGACCAGCACGGTTGTGAGAGCGGGGAGCAGTGGGCAGTCCACAGAGGATCTGGGGGCTGATGAACTGAACATCAGCTGTGAGAGAGGGGAGGAGCTAAGGTGGTCCTGCAGGACCGGGAATGGGTAGGAGGTGGTGATGGAAGAGGACAGGGCGTGGGGAAACGCGCTCCCACCTCCTGCCTTGCGCTGGTCCCTTGCAGACACTGATGAGTGCCTGGGCACCCCCTGCCAGCAGAGGTGTAAGAACAGCCTTGGCAGCTACAGCTGTTCCTGTAGGACAGGCTTCCATCTCCATGGCAACCGGCACTCCTGTGTAGGTAAGGTGGGGGGACCTGTGTTTGTCATACTTAACTGCTGATCAGGAGGAAGGACAGGGCCAGCTCAGCACAGGGAAAACGTAACTTTTTGGACCTCCTGGTTTGCAAGTGCTTGAAACTGCTCAGAGCCTGCCCTCCCGGGTCGGCCTGGCTCCTCCTGGAAGATGCTGTCTTGGATGTTTCCTGGCCCCATGCCACTTTCATTCTGTTGTTTCTCTTCCACCCTTCTGCCAGATACACCCCAAGGATTCCTCTCTGCTCACCCATTTTCTTGGCTGCCTTTGCTCCCCTTGGTAAATAAAGCACGTTATGTCTTGGTTCCTCTGGTTTAGAAGGAGGCCCCTGTTTTCTCAACCCAGTAGCAGACATTTCTAGAAAGGGATTGGCATGTTTGACTTGAGCTTGGCTCATGGGTTGCAGGTGGGGTCCATGGGCCTGACCTGGTAGAAGACCTTATCCTGACACAGTTAGGTATTTGTCCTGAAGCCTACCTTGAGCAGTACTGTGGGTTTTGAGAGTCTTTTTAGGAGTCACACTTTCTGACACCTGACAGGTGGGACACGCGGAAGGCTTGGAGGTTCCCAGTGGGTGGCAGCCCCACCAGCCAGCACTTAATCATGGCTGCAAGTGCTGGACCATGAGTCACTGGTGTCTCCTCTGGTCGGATCTCAATTTCAGCCCTACTCCCAGACATCTGGGGCAGGGATGGACCCATAAGACCATAACAGGGACACTCCCCAGCTTGTTTTGGGCTAAGGGATGGGAGGAAGAAGGACACGGTCGCAGCTGTCGGCAGCGAGGCTCTCCTGCAGATGTAAACGAGTGTCGGAGGCCGTTGGAGAGGCGAGTCTGTCACCATTCCTGCCATAACACGGTGGGTAGCTTCCTGTGCGCATGCCGTCCTGGCTTCAGGCTCCGCGCTGACCGAGTGTCCTGTGAAGGTGAGGCCTGGCCCCTCCCAATTCCCGACCCCGCCCTCCCAGCTCCTGACCCCGCCCATCACAACTAGGCTCCGCCTTCAAGACACCAGGCTCCACCCACCCAGTGCCAGCCGGCACCTTCTAGACCTGCCCCGCCCACCAGGCCCAGGCCCCACCCTCCCTGCCCCGCCCCCTCCCCGCCAGCTGCCGGTCCCCAAGTCTTCTTTCCCCATCCTTTCTTAATTTCTGTTCATCGTTTTATTTCCAACATCCCACGTTCTCATTTGCTTTCTACTACCACATCTTTATCCAATTTTCTTCTCCCATTTTTCTTGACTTTTCCCTAACGCTTGTATTTTTCCTTAAATGTTAAAGAAAAAAAATCCAGAAAACCAATGACAGAGGAGCGTGTGACATAGAAGTCCTAGTTACCTGGGTTCTTAGGGACAAGCACTTTGGGCAGTGTGGTGTCAGTTGGCCCTGCCACACGACAGTGTGCCTATAAACAGACGGACAGTGTCACATAAATACCGAAGGCGTTCCTTTCAGTCATGGCAGGTTTCCGTCGGGTAACCCGGGCTCCCCGTTCAGTTCGCCTGTCTCCCCAGCCCTAACCTGTTTTGTTTTGTTTTTAAGGAAAGGTGCAGGCAGGAAGAGGGGAGGAGGAAACATTTTTATTTAACTGTTCATCCTGGTTGTTCCCCTAGTCCTGGAAGGCGAACCGGGGGCCTTGGGATGTACGTGGACCGAGCTGGTGGGCACGCCTCTCACCTCTTTTCTCCCCCTGCTCGTCTGATTTGTGACTTTTCCTTTTCCTCCCCGCCTGCTCCCGCCTGCTCTCCCTTAGTTCTTCGCTCTCCCACCAGACGACTGCTGCGTAGCCACGCCCCTTAGGGCGTTCGTGGGCGGGTGGGGTGAGGAGTCCGCAGGACGCTGACCTCTGCGTGGAGGGGACCTTGGGCTGTTCCTTTAGGCTGAGGATCTGAGTCGGCCCCTGGGAGGCTGCCGCTGGTGGAGGAGTGAGATGCAGCAGGAGGGGAGGGGCCTCCACAGGACGGCTCTTTGAGGGGTTGGAGAAGGGCCTAGTGGCTTTGTGGCCCGACCTCCAAGGTCACACTAGTACCTTTCACCTGCTTGCTTGGGACGTTCCCATCTCGCTCGTCACGTGACCGTCACCGCAGCCCCAACGTTAGGGTGGGACTGGCGGTGTTGGATCCACTGTGTAAATAAAGACCTGGCCCAGGTGCGCGCTGGCGGAGTAGCTGCTGGGCACCCTTCACGCGCATCCCAAGCCCCGGGTTCGCATCCCAGGGCCCAGGAGAACAACCCAGATGAGCAAAGAAATAGAATAAATAAAATGCTTCTTCCTCCTCTCTAAAAAAATTAAAAAAAAAAAAAAAAAGGCCCGGCCCAGAGACATTCAGTGAACTGCGGGGGTGACGCTCAGTCCTGACTCCCCCGGTCCTGCCTCCTGCCCCTGCTGCCTCCCTCCAGAGACCCCGTGCTTCCGTTGCAGCTCTGCCGAACGCCGCGCTGGCCCCGTCTGCCATCCTGCAGCCCCTGCAGCCCCCGCCCAAGACGCTGATGCCGCTTCCCGAGGCAGCGGGGCCGGCCCTCTCCCCGGGGCACAGCCCTCCCTCGGGGGCTCCGGGCCCCCCAGCTGACGTCAGGACCCCCCTCCTGCCATCTCCCACCCCCACACCACCCACGTTCTCTCCTGCCCCCGAGCGGCTGCTCTCCACCCCGACGGCCACCCTAGTGCCCAGCGCTTCCCTGGGGGGGACTCTCAGACCCCCCTTCAAGCTCCAGGAGAAGGCGGTGATGACCTCTTCCTTGCCCGGGGGGCCTGCAGCCACGCAACTGGCACCGGGGCCCTCGGCCTGCTGGCACCTGGGAGCCACGTACGCGTCAGGGAGCCTCTGGAGCGATGGGTGCTCCCGGTGCTGGTGCGAGGTGGGTGTGAGGGCCTCTGGGTGCCCTGCTGGGGCCTGGGGCCTGGTGGTGGCGGACCTCTTGCTTCTACTTCCAGGACGGGGAGTTGACCTGTGAAAGGGCGTCGTGTCAAGTCAGTTGTTCCCACCCGATTCCCTCCGGAGACGGGGACTGCTGCCCTGTGTGCACAGGTGGGTCCCCCGGGGACGTGGGTTCCCCACCGGGTCCTGCCCGCCCGCCCCAGCCCCGCTGCCCCAGGGCCTCTGATTCAGCAGGCGTGGGCCGAGGGAAAAGTGCATCTCTCTTGTCTACACTGATCTCATTGAAAGGGTCCTGGGAAAGCTCCCCGGCGATGCTGGTGCTGTTGGTCTGGGGGCCACACTTGGGATCACTGGCCTCTGCCCTGATGCCTCCAGGGAACTCTTCATCTTCAGGGGGGCCCTGGGTTGTTGTTGTTGTTGTTGTTGTTTTTAATTATTGAGGTAACTTCAATTTGCAAAATAATATAAGCCTGTATGTGTAGGTTCCCCGTCTGTAAATATATGGCAGCACACCGCCTCCACGGTCACATTTCCCAAAGTCCTTCCCCTTGTGGGTGGCACTCACCAGCGCTTGCTCCTGCCTCCTGCCCTCCGCCCCTCTGGCGACTCAGCCCTACCTTCAGTGTCCCAGGCTTGGTTCTTGTTTTGTCTGTTCTTTTGATTTATTTCTTTATATGTCATTTTCTGGGGATTCCTTTGGATTTTTTTATTCTTCTTCCTTCCTCCCTTCTTTCCTTCCTTCCTTTACTTCCTTCCTTCTTTCCTTCCTCCCCTTCCTCCCTCCCTCCCCTCTTTCCTTCCTTCTTCTCCTTCTCTACTTTCTTCCTTCCTTTCCTTCCTTCCTTCCTTTCTTCTTCCTCCTTCCTCCCTCTTTCCTTCCTTCTTCTCCTTGCTTCCTTCCTTTCTTCCTCCCCTTCCTTCCCTCTCTCCTTTCTTCCCCGCTCCCCACCTCTCTCCAGATGCACACTGTAGCCCTCTTCTCTTGCCCCCATGCCCTTCTGCATCCAGAGGAGATTTGTCAGCTCAGTCCCTTCCCGATCCTTCACACTCTGCTTACAACCTCCTCTTACTGTTGGAACAGAGACGCAAAGTCTTAACAGGCCCTTCACAGAGCTCCTCAAAACGCACTGCACATTGAGTCTCAGGGACCTTGTTAAGGTGCCGATGCCCATCCTGTCAGTTTGGGGACAGGGTCTTGAGACTCTTTACTGTGTCCCAACAGCCCTGAATATCAGGTTCGGGCTACTTTGCAGTTAAAGACAGCTGAGTCCCAGAGAAATGAAGCGACCTGGTCCAGCTGCTCAGGTACCTGAATGGACAGGCTGGAGGTGAACCCAGGGCTGTGTGCGTTCCCGCCTGGGCTTTCAGCGCAGGTCTGGGTTTATTCCACCAGAAGGAACCTTCTGGGCCATTCTGTGTTGGTGGCACCTGGAAGCTCCTTGGGCATCCTAGGACCGCATAGTTTCGGGAGGAAGCACCGAATCTGCCACTCCTGGGGCACCCAGACCAGGGAGAACTTTCTAGATACTTGATGCATTGAATTTCCTCTTCTCAGAAGAGGTCTGATGCCTCCTCCTGTTTGTCTTTCAAAGGCTGTTTTCACAGTGGCGTCATCCGAGCCGAAGGGGAGGTGTTTTCACCTCCTGATGAGAACTGCACAGTCTGCGTTTGCCTGGTGAGTGGTCCCCAAAACCTCTGTGGGCTCCACCACCATTTGCCCCGCCCACCCCATTCCCTGTTGGTAATCTCAGTTCTGTTGCAAATGTTCCAGGGTTGGTTTTGTTTCATCTGTTCTTTGTTTCATCTATTCACATTCCACCTATGAGTGAGGTCATCTGGTATCTGTCTTTCTTCTTTTGACTTGTTTCACTGAGCATCATCCCCTCTAGTTCCATCCATGTTGATTCACATGACAGGGTTTCCTCTCTTCTCAGGGCTGTGTAGTGTCCAGTGTATAATGCACCACATCTTCATCCATTCATCTGATGTTGGGCACTTAGGTAATTTCCAGGTCTTAGCTATTGTGCATAGGGCCACAGCAAACATGGGGGTGCAGGCATCTCTGCGGATGGGGGCTTCTGTATCTTTTGGGGAGATGCCCAGAAGTGGAATGATAGGATCATAAGGGATCTCCAAACAGTTCTCCAAACTGTTCTCCATTGTACCAATTTGCACTCACACCAACAGTGCAAAAGTGTTCCCTTTTCTCCACACACTCGCCAGCATTTGTTTCCAGACTTTTGGAGAATAGCCAGTCTCTCAGGTGTAAATTGATATCTAATTGTTGTTTTAATTTGCATTTCCCTGGCAGCCAGGGAGTAGGGAGATGATTTCCTGTGCCTGTTGACCATCTGTATATCCTCTTCAGAAAAGTCTCTCCAGTTCCTCCTCCCATTTTTTGACTGGATTGCCGGTTCTTCTGTTGTTGAGTTTTATCAGTTCTTTGTGTATTTTAGATATTAAGCCTTTGTCGGAAATAGCGAAGCAAATATCTTCTCCCAGTTAGTAGGTTTCCTTTTGGTTTTGGTGATTTTTTGTTGTTATTGTGAAGAAGCTCCTTAGTTTGATGTAGTCTCAGTTGTTTATTTTTCTTTTTGTTTCCCTTGATGTTGGGGTTCAGTCCCCAAAGGCTTCTCTACAACTGATGTCATGGAAAGTCTCTCCTATGTTGTCTTCTAAGAACTTTATAGTTTCTAGTCTTATGTCCAAGTCTGTAATCCATTTTGAGTTAATTTTTGTGAATGGTATTAGATTGTGGTCTAGCTTCATTCTTTCGCATGTGGCTGCCCAGTTTTCCCTTTTCCACTGTGTGATTTTTGACTCTTCTGTCGTAGATTAACTGACTGTATGTGAGTGGGTCAGTTTCTGGTGATGCAGCTCTATTCCACTCATCTGTACCTCTGTTATTATTCCAGTACTATACCATTTTGATTACTATTGCTTTGTAATATAGTTCAAAGCCTGGAAATGTAATCCCCAGATTCATTTTTTTTTTCTAATGAGTACTTTGGCTAATCGGGGTCTTTTGTTGTTCCCTACAGATTTTAAAATTTTCTATTCTATTTCCTGGAAATAAGCCCATGGGATTTTAATGGGGATTGCATTAAAACCTATATATTGCTTTGGGTGAGATGACCATTTTAATTATATTGACTCTTCCCAGCCGTGAGCAGGGGAAGTCTTTCCATTCTTTGTGTCCTCCTCTATTTCTTTTACGAAGGACATGTGGTTTTTGTTGTATAGGTCTTTTACTTCCTGTGTTCTGTGCCCAGGTATGTGCCCAGGTGTTTCATTCGTTTAACTTCTATTTTAAATGGTGTGATTTTTGTGATTTCATTTTCTTCTAGCATGTTGTTTGCGTATAAAAATGCAGCAGAATTTTGTGCATTGATTTTGTAGCCTGACACTTTCATTGATGAGTTCTAAAAGTTTTTTTTGATAGAGTTTTTGGGCTTTTCAACATATATAATCATGTCATCTGCAAATAATGAGAATTTTACTTCCTCCTTTCCAGTTTGGATTCCTGTTATTTCCTTTTCTTGCCTAGTTGCTCTGGCTAAGACCTCCAGTACCATGTTAAATAGCAGGGTGAGCTGGCTGTTTTCTTAACCTTTGGGCTTTTAGAGGCCGGCGTTAAAGGTGAGCTTGTTGCATGGGGCGCCTCTGGCTGTGGACTCGGGTCAGATGCTGTGGAATTTAACAGCGTGGGGGAAACACAAATGTCAGTCGTGGAGTCCGGGAGTCGTCTGCCGAGAAGAAGAGCCCACAGCAAACAGGGTCCATCTGTCTAGGAAGTGGAGCGGCGAGATGCCCTCAGAAACTTCCCACCAGGAGGCTGCTTTTCTCTGCAGGCAAAATATTTGTTAACACAATAAAGGCATCCACACTGGAGAGGCGGCGGCTCATGACCAGACTCAGTGATGAAGCATATTTTGTTGTAGACACATTCACCCCTCTAAGAATGGTCCTAAGCACCTACTGTGTGCCAGGCACTGCCAGGTACTGGCACGGGGGTTCCATTCTGAGCACCCGCAGCTCCTCAGGGCTCCTGAGCTGCAGATGGAAAGACAGGCCAGAAGGTGGCAGAACTGGGGATGGAGCCGAGGCCTAGCTCGGTGCAAAGCCAGGCTCTGTCGACCACCCTCATGACTGCCCTCTGACTCTCTGGTCCAGCCATGGTGGCGGGGGCCTCGGTGTCAGATGGGGGATCGTGGACAGCTGCTGCCGCCTTTCATAAACCTCCTGTCACTGTTGGGGTGACCTCATTCCATGTACAGCCCCGCAGCCCTTGAGAGGGCGCCGCTGCCAGCCCATCCCACAGCTCGGGAGACTGAGGCCCAGAGAGGCGAGGCCCTTTGCTCGGAGTCATCGCTCTTCAGTGTTGCTGATGGTGGCATGCAGGGTGGCTGGCTCCAAAGCAGACGGCCTGTTATGTCTTCACTTCAAAGGTTTATTTGGAAATCGATTCTTGGAAGAGCCAGTCTAGTCACCGAGTTCAAAACTCAGGTGTACAGGGTGATGTCTGCGGTGGACTAACACTCTTCTGGGTATCATTCCAGAGATTTCCAGAGCGTCTGTGTGCCAGGGGAGGGGAGGGAAGGGGATGGGGTTGTGATGCCAGGGAAAAGGGCTCGGGGGAGAGGAGGTGGGGAAGGGAAGGGGCTGCGGAGAGGGGTGCCGTGGAAGGTCAGGCTATCTGTTTGGAAGGCGGCAGGCCTGCTGTTTGGTCTGCCCCTGGTCTGGGAACAGGACATGTTCCAAAGCCTCCTCAGTAAACATGGGGAACCGCCCCCCTGCAGACTGCCCTTGTGTCTACAGTGGCACCTAAATGTTTTCCCTTAGGGGGGCCTTTCTGTGGACTGGACACCTTAGGTGCGAAGTAGGGATGTGCTGTTCTTATTTTTCTTTCTTTCTTTTTTTTTAAGAAAGGTGCAGGTAGGAATGCAGGCGAGCAGGCAGTCAGGAAGAGAGGAGGAAGAAGCATTTCATTTGTTTTATTTAGTTGTTCATCTTGATTGTTTCCCCTGGCTCTGGGTCTTGAACCTGGGTCCTTGGGATGTAGTGGGCTGTGTGTGGTAGAATAACCTGTTAGGCACCCAGGGCCCACCGGAGTGTGCTCTTCTTGATGGGCCTGAGGACTGCAGAGCCTGACCTGCCTCCTTGCGCCCCACCCCGACATCTCCCCAGGCCGGAAATGTGTCCTGTATCTCCCCCGAGTGTCCTCCTGGCCCCTGTCACACGTCCCCACAGTCGGATTGCTGTACTTGTGTTCCAGGTAAGTGACTCTCTGGGCGCGGATTTGGCTTTTTGGAGTGGCGGGAGGGACAGATGTCTTGTGAGAATGTGTCGGGGACAGGGTGAGTAGAGGGGAGGAGATTCACTTGTGCTTTAGAGACTCAGGGCAAGAGAAGCATTTCATAGCACTCATTTTAGTTGAGCACCTACGATGCGCACAGTGGCTTGGATGCTAGACTTGACTCAGCCTGCGCCTGCCCTGGCAGGACGGAGTCCACCCTGGTGATGTTCTGTCTCAAGGTGAGGTAGGGGTGTCCTTCCTCACTGATGAACTAGTCCTTTGTTAGGGATGCGGCTCTCTTTCCTGGGCCTCATCACCACCAGGAGTGTGCCCTACCCGCTCTGTACCCTTGCTGTGAGGGACACTTACCAGCCTTTGATCTTATCGAACCCGTGGGTGCAGTCTTGGGGGAGCGTGCTTCATAGCCCCTTTTATAGACTCAGAGAGGTCAGCAACACCCTGCCCAAAGACACCCAGACAGTTAGTAAAGGAGCAGAGCTGGAAGCCTATCTGATTTCAGAGCCAGCATTCTTTCTAATTTTTAATTTTTAAGGAGAGAGAACAGGAAGAAAAATATGTTTAAGAAACATTTATTTGCTAGTGTAGCTGTTCAAGTTGGTTGTTCCGCACTGGCCCTGGGTTTCGAACCTGGGTCCTGGGGGATGTGTCTGCACTACATCCAGTGGCCTTATCCGCTAGGCCACCAGGGTACACCGGAGTAAACCTTTGAAGGAAGGAAAGAAGGAGGAAGCACTTTTATTTATTTATTTTAGTTGCCCGCCCCCGACACCTCTTTTGAAATTGTTTTTAGCTTTTAAATATTGTATTATTATTTCTTTTTTATAGGAGAGGTGCAGGCAGGAATGAAGGTGAGCAGGCAGGAAGGCAGAGAGAGGAGGAAGCATCTTCACTTCTTTATTGAGCCGGTTGCTCCTCCTGGCCCTGGGCCTCGAACCTGGGCCCTTGGGGATGTATGTGGGCCATGTCCGTCGGTCTTACCTGCTAGGTCTCCAGGGTGTGGCCAACGTTATATTATTGATATTATTATTATTTGTATTTTTTTTTCTTTGAAGGAAAGGTACAGAGAGGAATGAAGGTGAGTAGGCAGGGGGAGGAGGAAGAAGTATTTTTATTTTATTTTTATTTAGTTGCTCCCACTGGTTGTTCCCTTGCATCCAGACTCGAACCCAGAGGTCTATGGTCTGTGCTCCTTCGGAGGTGACTGACCTAACTGCTACTCCACCAGGGCACATCAACTTATGTTATTTTTAATTAACTTTTTCTGACAGACAGTATAGGCCCTGTGAGGTAGGAGCTTTTGTCAACCCCAGTGGAGAGCTGAGGTTTGGAAGTTTTAGTCTCTTACTCAGTCATTCCCTGGTGAACCATGTGGCCGGGATTTGAACCCAGGGCCTTCTGACTAAAGCCGGGTGGATTGTTTTTAGCCACTGCAGATCTTCGGTTCAGAGGCTCACACGAATCCTTCCAGCCTCAGGGAATGCCCGTTCTAGCCCCTGTCATTGGTCTCTGGGCTGTGCTTTTCATTTCTCCTTTTCCTTACTCTTTAGTTATTCAGGGCTGCCTTTTTGGGTTAAGGACCTGATTTGACAAAAGATTCATTTTCTGTCAGTGTCTAACCAACAGCGGATTTTCTGTCGGGGGCCAGAAGGGAGAAGGGATTTGGGTTCTCAGGTGTGGGTCGTGCTTTGCAGTGTCGTGGGAGTGTGTTAGCTTCCTGAGGGCCCCCGGGCCCTTCTGTCCCCTTTTTGCCCCGTTCCAGACACCTGGAACTGTCTCCCTTTCTGCTCTGCAGTGAGATGCTACTTCCATGGCCGGTGGTATGCAGACGGGGCCCTGTTCAGTGGCGGCGGCGATGAGTGCACCACCTGCACCTGCCAGGTAGGGCTGGACTGCTGTGCGAAGGGAGGAGGGAGGCACGGGAGTGCACCCGGGGGAAGAGGAGCTTCTGCGCTGCCCGGGAGACTGAGGCAGCAAAGCGGGGAAATTAGGGACCTGCATGTCCCTAGGTCTTCTCGCTGTTTCTCTGAAGTCCATTCTCCAGCACTGTTGTTTTCACACCTGCTGGAGCCTGGATCAGTCCTGAGGGCTGGGACATAGCCAGGCGCCAGGTAGCCCCAGGCTCCCTGTTGGGGGCGATGGGCACATGATGGGGCTCCTCACCAGACTGCAGAGGGGTGTGGGGGGTGGGAACCTTCAGACGCCTGAGACTCATGGGGGTGGAGGCAAGAGAGCAGGAGCAGGGTGTGGTCTGAAGCCTCCCTCATCCCTTCTGGCTGGAACACCCATGTGAAGACAGGCTGGGGTCCAGGCACATGACGAGTCTGCTGGCCCAGCCCCTGTGGGACTGGGTTCTGAGGAGCAGGGCCAAGCGGGGGCTGCACGGTAGGCGCTTTCCAAGAAAGTGCTCTCGGGAGACACCAGCCAGGGAGCAGGACAGGCAGGGGAGGAGCCAGCTCAAGCCAGGTCTCAGGATTCAGGCTGGTCCCACCTTAGCTTTGGAATATGAGGGGACCATGAGGTGGACCCGTCCAGGGGCCAGATTGCTAGGGCATGGAGCAGGGCTCTTCCACCCCAGCATCGGTCAGTTGTGCATGTCCCTTGCTCCCCAGGGAATAGAGCGGGGCGGACCCATCCAGAACCCCATCAGCCAAGGGCAGAAGTCGGGAAGGGATCTGGAGTGGGGTGGTGGCCTCTGCCTGAGACTCAGTTGTGAAAGGCTTTCCCAGCTGGGCAGAGCTGATGGGGGGAGGGCGGGTTTAAGTGGGAGTCATGCTATAGGACCAATGATGGAGAACGGTCTCTGACATGCTGGGGGCTGCAGCGGGGCCCCCGGACCCTTTGCTGGCTTACTCCCTTCTCTCCTCTCCTTTGTGGGGGCTCCTTTGTCACACTTAGGAAGCTGATGGCCAGTCTCCTCTTTAGTTGGGTGACAGTCTGGGCAGCAGCCCTCATGACCCATACCTGACTCTCGTCCAGAATGGGGAAGTGGAATGTTCCTTCACGCCATGTCCAGAGCTGGACTGTCCCCGCGAGGAGTGGTGGCTGGGGCCTGGACAGTGCTGCTTCTCCTGCAGGGAGCCCACGCCCATGACAGGTGAGGGCCGCCTGCCCTGGATGCCCCCGGGAGGGAGGCCGAGCTTCGCCCTGGGAGATGATTCTGCCCGTGTGTGTGAGTGAGTGATTTGTGTAAGTGTGTCAGTATGTGTGCGAGTTTGTATGTTTGTGTGTTAATTTTGTGTACGTGGTAGGTACCTGTGACTGTGTTTATGTGTCAGCATGTGTATCTGTGTATTTTAAGTTCGTGTTGGCGTCTGTGGTCTCTGAGTGTTTCTGTGCATGTCTGCGCTGTGTGTGCAGGTGGAGTTTATGTGAGTGTGTCTGTTAATGTGTGCATTTGTGTGTGTTGTGTCCGTGTGTGTGAGTTTATCTGTGTCTGTGAGTGTGTCATTTGTGTGTCTCATACCAGTCTGTGTGTCTAAGTGTGAGTGGTGTGAATGTCCTTGTGGGCGTGCGTCTGTGCACCAGGCGCGTGTGTGGAGGAAAACCCAGTGGGCGAGCAGCCGGACCAGCTGAGCCGGGTGGACGCACTGGGACCGGCGACACACGCGAGCCAGCAGAGGTGTCAGCCCTGGGTGGCCAGCGTGCGGGCCAGCCCCGAGACGTTCCTGAATGTTCTTCCCCGCACTCCCGCACGCTCACCCTCCGTCTCGGCGCCTTGGCCAGGCTGCTCCCTGGATGACAACGGGGCTGAGTTTCCGGTGGGACAGATCTGGTCTCCGGGTGACCCCTGTGAGTTGTGCATCTGTCAGGTGAATGGCAACCTGCGCCCGTCAGCGGCTTTCCGGCACCCCGCCGCGCAGCCCCTCTGTCCCGACGGGGCCCCACAGCCAGGCCCCCCCAGCCCCGCAGCTCCCTCCTCCCGACAGGCCCCCCCCAGCCAGGCCCCCCCAGCCCCGCAGCTCCCTCCTCCCGACAGGCCCCCC